>VZTX01004825.1:123239-139365 GCA_013400915.1 Pardalotus punctatus | reverse complement strand
AAATATCTTGGTTATTTTTATCCTCCTACGTAACACGGCCAGAGCCCGTCCCACTGGTGGCAGGGCAACAGCTACACAATGTTTCCCTTTAGTCGGGAAGGGAAATGGAAAGAGTCCAGGCTTCCTGATCACATGGTGCCTGAAGTCAATGAGGAAAATTAAGGGGGTAAAAAAAAGCCAAAAAAACAACCAACCAACCAACCGACCTCCTCCCACTCCTTTTGGGTTTTTTTTTTTTTTTCTTTCTTTTGTAACAAGCTGGTCCAGCTTAACCCTTGGCACAAAAGACGCCTAAGAGAGAGCAGCCTGTTGGGACAGGAGCCAGGAAAGCATCAGGGGAAAAAAAAAAAGAAAAAAAAAGAGCACAAAACCAGAACATAAACACAAGATTGCTGCAGTAATTGGTGGCTCTGAAAAACATTAAGGAAATGTGAGGCTTGTATGAAACATCAGCAGACAAGAAGCAGGGTGATGTCAGACGGCCTTCCAGGATTAGAAACCCTTTAAAAGCTCCCGAGCACAGAGCTGCCTGTGAAAAACACAGCAGCTTTTTGCCGTGCAAGGAGCTGAGGAGGATGAGTTTTGCCTAAAAAAGTAACTTAACAGCTCCAAGCTCGCTGGTGGGGGAGAGAAAGCAACCAGGGTGGGAAAACGCAAAACCTGTCCTCTAATTACATGCTGGAATAATTGTTTCTTTTCCTCTAGCAGTCTTTTAAGAAGTTTAAACACCCTGAAAAAGTGAAAGCACACACAGTCTGTGCAGACTAGGGCGGCAGATTTTTTGGCTGTGGTGTGTTCACGCTGCTCCCCCGGCTTGAGAGGTTTGTGACAGCTCTGAAGTCAGTTTTCTGCGCTCCCCAAAGTTCTGCACATGGGTGTGAAATGCTCACAGAAAGAGGGATCATGCAAATGCCTTGCTCTTTATTAAACAGCTTTCTCTATTAAGGGCTCAGAAAGCCATGGCCACTCTTCAAAGTGAAAGTCTCTTGAAGCTAGCACAACTTATTCTCTCTGTCTGAGGGAGTAGGGTGCTAGGAAAGTTTAACCTTCCCCCCTTCCCCCACCAGCTTTCTGGAGAAATGAAGAGAGAATTTCGAGGTGGAGTTTTATTTTGTGGGATGAATGTGTGATTAAAACAACTCCTCCTTGGGATAAGCTGATTTCAGAGAAATGGGTCCTAAATGCCAGGTACTTCTTGCTTAGGAAAAGTATGAATCCCTTCTCTCTGGTTACACCTAACAGCACTGTATGGAGAGGCTGGGATGCATATCATTTCAGCACCTCTTGGAGGGGAAAAAAAATCACTTTTCCAACCAGGGAAGCCCTGAGTTTGGAAAGCAGCAAGCACTAGAGGTTGTCCCTTCAGTGATTGAGATTTGTGACTGATTTCCAGTCCCAAATAATGCTTTCCTACCAAGAAACCTCAGCAGAAAACTCTTCTTCCTCCCGTTCCTGATGCAGGAGAAAAAGATAACACTTAGTTTTTAATTTTTGAACAGACGGGGTATTTTTCCTCAGCAATCTCTCATCACTGGTTGAAAACCACACACCATAATGGTCTGAAAACATGTGGGGACTTGGGACAAGAATGATGAATTCTCCACTAATGACAGCAACAATCAAAAAGTCTCCCCATTACACGTTTTTTTGCCCCTCTCCCGAATAAATACATGGCTCTGTGCCAGGGTGTCTGATGAGAGTGCTTAAGGAACCAAACGTGCTCCACAGTGAGTGTTTTCCCAGAGATGTCTCCTTAATTGCTACAGATGATTTGCTTAATTCTCTGGTAGTTTTATTTTCGGAAGAATTAAAGAGAAGGAAGAGAAATAGAGAAAGGGAGGATTATAAAGACAAGAAAAAAGGAGGGAAGGGAAGGGAAGGGAAGGCAAGGGAGATATAAAGGAGGAAGGAAACAAGAATAAAGAAATAAAAGAGAAAAAAGTAAAAGTAAACAAGAGGAAAAAAAGAAAAGAAAAAATCTAAATAGAAAAAGAAGAAAGATGGAAATTAAAGGAATAAAGACAGAAAGAAAAATGTTATGAAGGAAGTAAGCGTGACAGAAGAAAAGCAGAGTTTTTAGGATACAAATATGAAAATATTGAGGGGTTCAGCAAGCTCATCACAAGTCAATAGAATTATAATAGAAAAAAAAAAGATTGGAAAGAAGGGAATTGTAGTCACAAAACTGCTGGAGCCAAACAGAAAGAGGCTTTGAACAGAGGTTAAAAAAAAAAAAAAAAAAGAAAAAGAAAAACACTCTCCCACACATTATTTGTTTTTCCTACTTCTTTTGGCTTCTTTCCTCAGGGGAAAACAGAAATACAATACCAGACATGATATAGTTATTAAGAAGAAAAAAAAAAAAAGAAAAAAAAAGAAGCAGGAGAGTTTTCTAGCAACTCCCTTAAAAAACAAACAGTGCTAGGCAAGCCCTTCCCAAGGAAAGGCGCTTAGGGATGTGGGGTGGGGAGGGGGCAGCGGGGATATCGGAGCGCTCCTCACGCACTAATTGAACCATCCAAACCCTTCCTGCGACATGAATATTATTACAACTGGAACAACAAAGGCGCAGACCAGCTCAGTGGCTTCTCCTGGAAGCGGGTGTCGCCGGGGCAGGAATTGGAATTTGGGTGTCCCCAGAGCTCCAGACAGAGCCGCCGCCACAAAGCCAGCCCGCATTGTCCTCGGGCTTGTCTCTGCTCTCCTCTCCTTCGGCTGGGACGCTGCAGATGTTTCCAGACTGCTTGCAAAAGCAGAACAGATGTGGCTCTGTGGCTGCCCATCCTTGCGGGAGCAGTTCCCTGGGAGCAGGTTCTGCCCAGGACACGGCCCTGTGTCCGTGCAGGTGGAGGGAGAGATGAAACCCCGGTCAGACAGAGCATGGGCAGCTCCAGATGCAGAGGGGAGGTCATGGCATCGAGTGGTTTAGGCCAGTCTGACATGGGACGGTGTGGGGAAGGTCTCCTTCTCACAGTTGTACCTCTGGATCCCGTCGGGATGTCCCCTCTCCCAGGAGCTGCTGGCCACTGGCGTTGCACTCCTCCTGTACACTCCTCCTGAGGTGCAGCTCTGTAAATCCACTGACTTGCAGAAAAAAGTGTGAGGAACAAAGGTACAGTCAGAAGTGCACATGCAGAAATTGAGCTGAAAGGAGGATGAAGGGACCTACACACATGGGCAGAGCTGGAGCCCGTGGATTTGTGCAGGTCTCCCGGGTACAAACTGGGGTTCCCTGCCCTGGGCTACCTGGGTGACCCTGCCTGCTTTTTCCTCAGTGTTTTCCAGAGTGGGAATTGCCCTTTGGGTGCTGCCAGTCTGGTGCTTGGCATCACTGTGGAAGAAAAGCGGGTTCCAAACAAAACCCAGCATACTCTGCTTTTCACCTGGCAGTTATGTGCACGGGTCTGTTTGCTGGAAACCAGTGAAGTTTTGCTGTTTCCTTCACCTTCTGATCAGTTTTCTGCATCCAGCTGTGCTGTGTCAGCAGGCAAAAACCCTTAATACACTTCAAACAACCCCACGGCTCATCTGTTCCTCCATCTGCTGAAAACTGTGAGAATTTAAAATGCTGCCGTGAGAAGGTAAAAAAACAAGCATGGGTCAAAGTGGGCAGCAGTCAGAGGCTGATGGTGATGCTGGCAGGGCAAGGAGGAAGGCTGAGAAATGTATCTCCACCTAGAATAGGCTTAGTGCTTAGGGAAAAGTCAATGCCACAGGATGGTCACGGGAAGTTGTCACTGCTTAGGTCCTGCTGCCACCTCTGCAGTCCTCTCAGTGTCTGGGGCAGCTGCCAGAGAGTCAAAGAGGATCATTGCTGCCAACAAGAGATGAATTGAGCCCTCAGGAGGAAGAGTGAAATGTTGTTTAGAAGTCAGGAGTCTGCTGCCTGAAAGTCAATACACACTGTGAGCCGACGCTGGAAAAGGAACCGCGCGAGAGCTGTTCCAAGTTCAACTAACTCAAAGTCAGATATTTCAAAGAACAGCTCAGTGCTGGGCTCTGCTCCATTTGTCATCCAGGGAGAGATTTTGACACTTCCAGAGGGCAGCGTGGCCCACCCACAGTCTGAGGCGGTCTGAGAGCCACATCCCTTCCCGCAGGCTGGAGAGCCTGTGTAAGGTGGGACAGATCTACATTTCGCTGTTCCCTCACGACCCTACACAAGGGAACCTACTCTGACACCGAGTGCCTCCAAAAGATCTTAACAGACACCAGCATTTTGCAGTCAGCAAGACCTTTTAGGCTTTTGTGTTGTTGTTTTTGTTATTGCTGTTTTTGCTCTTAGAATATTTCAAGGGCCTGGAAGTAATAACTGCTGAAAGGCTGCAGAAGACTGTTTCTACAAACCAAGAGTGGCATAAAATTAAACATATTTTGATGCTATCTTACAGACTGCCAACACCCATGCATACTATAAGCAGGCCACTCAATTAAAATGAGAAGTGGATCCCGTAATGTGGTTGCACACAAATATATATATGTATATATCAGCTTTGTGCAGCCAGATGACCATTTTTGTGCTGTTACATAAGCTGAGGCTTTGACTTATTTTTATCTCTTTTACTACCATTGCAATAAATAAAATAATTAAAGTCAGAGGGGGTAGATAATTTCCTGCACCACAATATTACTTTATAGAGGAGGCAAGGTGGGGCTTCTGCTGCCACTTCCATGGAGAGCTCCACTGTTGGCCATGCCTGTCCTCCAGAGGAAGCATTGCTGATCTGATTTTGTGTTCAGGGATATCAGGGACAGACTGACTGTCCGTCCCACTAGCAGGAATGCTGCCCTCATCCTTCCCTGCATGGTTCCTTGTGCCAGGCTGCTATGGAAATGTCACTCTTACAGTCACATGAAATAGTCTGGTGGCTTTGGGGACATATTTTGTACTGATTTCTCACTTTTCATGTTTCTCACTGCGTGGGGATGGCTTTATGCAACACCAGACGTGAGTTAACACTCGAGTATCTGTGTTTGGAGGGCCTAGGGAACTTACCTGCCCTTAAACGAGCACCAATGCCACCATGATAGCCCAAACAACCCTCAGTGGTTGCCTTCCTCTTGATTTCAGCTGGTTTTGGTTCATTTCTAAATGCCAGACTTTTCCATGATGGAAGAGACTCAATTTTTGGTCCTTGTTTTGTCATACCCCCCTACTAAATTTATCTCTGGAAGTGACCTCAGAATTTTGAACGGCGTTCTCCCTGGCTTTCTAAACAATGTCTTGATTTCGCCAGAGGAAAAGGGAAAGAGGCTCTTTAAACCAGCAGAACACCCTTTTGTTATATCTCAGATAAATCTGAACTAATCATAAGTCAGCCCATCCGGTCACACCGGCGTCATTGTCTCCAGTGCTGATTAATGGGTCAGGGCTAACTTTAAACTGGCACTTCCTCGTCAGTCCAAACCCTGCTCCAAATGATTCCTAAATTGCAATTCACTGTGGCCCACTCAGGGGGAGGCTGAACCAGGGGTTGTTTTGGAAGGGGACATCTGGCCTGTTGTGTCCCACAAGCAGCCCAAGGGCTGGCCTGAAGCTCCACCTGAGCACCTGAAAGATCTTCCACAGCACAGCCAGTGGTGTGGTACCGTGCAGGGCTTGAAAGAATGAAGGGAAAAAACCCAAAAAAATCTCTGTGGATGTCATAACGACCCGGGTTTGTTTATGTAACGTAGGGGGCTGAATCATATCTCAGCCTTTCATCACCCAGCCCTGGAACAGTAGTACTTTAATAACGTCTAATGACAAAAATATGGAAAAAATTAGAAGCCAGAGCAAATGAGGAGGTTTTTTTTTTTTTTTTCTGATGCAGTTTAAGTTCCCTAAATGCCAGTCATTGTTTATTTTTGTCCAAACCTCCCCTTTCTTATTTAACAGCTCAAATTCTTGTCTCTCTTTGTTGTTTGGGAGGCTGATTTTATTTATTTCTTTCTAATTTATAAAAGGCATTTAATATTTTGCAATTGCGGCACATTTTTGGCAGGTAAATCTGGAGAAGTTCTTTCCAGTATACCTGATGCTTTATTAAAACCAGGTCTGTAACATGGCCATTAAATGTGCTTTTTCTCCACTCTTTTGAAGACAGTGTGGCTCTCAGACCTCCCACCTAGACTCCAAGTCATTGGGGATATGCGAGATCAAGCACTTTAGAAACTAAATTGATTGTTGAATGCTTGCGGGACATGGCATTGCGAAGTCCTGTCTTGGCTCTGCAGAGGCAGAATTTTGTTTCCATGGGTTTTGTTTCCTTCCAAGCTGGCTCCTTATGCCCACAGAAGATCTGGATCTTTCAAAGGCAGCTCTGGCTGGTGTTCTGGGGGATGTGGGTTCCTCGGAGGGGATACCTGGCTGCACTGGGACTCATGGAGCAGCAGGATGTGGGTCATGACCATTTTCTGAGTGTCTTTGTGGCAGGATTAGGTCTCTGTGCCATTCCTGCAGATGTTTGACCTGCTCCTGATGCCTTCCATGGGTGGATATTCCTGGCAATCTTTTGCCCTGTGTGAGTAACCCCACCACATAGCGATCCTTCAAGGCTTCTTCCTCACTGAAATTACAGTATCACGGAATTCACCAGGTTGGAAAAGTCCTCTGAGACCATCAAGTCCAACTTATAAATTTAAAATTTAAGCTATGGATTCTCTTGTAAGAAACCCAAGCTAGGCATGTGGAAGGAGAACTTCCCAAGAAATCCCTGTGCACGCAAGTGGTCCAGTCCTAAAAGTGTCCCCATTCCATGAAAATCAGCTGGGGACCATCATGCAGAATATGACCTTGAGAAACTACCAGGGCTGTAATCTTATTGGAGAGTTGGCCTTTGTGCTTTGCCACCACAGATGAAAACAGTCTTGAAATGAGACTGTCTTACAAATGACATGCAAATACGGTATAAATATGAAGTTTTATTTGTCTGGAGCCCTGGGCCATGTTTTCAGGCTTTTCTCTGCAGCTCTGAGAGAAAGAGAATTATTTCATATTGAAATTTAAAAAAAACTCCAAAACAACAACCCAACTGATAAACCTTTGATATTGTTTTGTAACTACTAGCTGACAGAAACTGGAGCTTTAAACAAAATATCAGATATGATGAAGCTTGTGATAAAAAGCTGCAAGAAAAGGATAAATAAAAAGCTGGAAGCTCCACACGGGACTCTCACTTCCAACACTGACAAGGAGCAGATTTCACAACATCAAGGAAAGAAGAAGCTGCTCAATGGCCAGGGGATGGAGTCTGTAAACATTTTAGGTTGTTGAGGGGCTGAAAACCCGCATGGCTGCTCCTTCCAAAGGCAGCAGGTGCCTGAAGGTGAGGCTGATGGTGGTGATGGATTCTACCCTGAGACAACTCAGGGTTGTCTTGGCTCCAAACAAATGCCCAAGTTGATGAACCAAACCAAATCAAGGCTGGATAAATTCTGTATCACTGTCTCTCACAGAGGTACCTGTTTATCCACTGTGGCCAGCACAGGCACCGCCCCAAGTATCGAGAGACGCAGCAGGTTAACTCCCCATCACCCCAGATTTCAGAAGGGACAGTCCCACGGCGAAGGAGGGAAGAAAAACTAGTTGAAAAGGAGAAAGGCTCCTCACTCTGGGCAATGGAAATGAAACTTGTGACTCGATTTCTTCAAGGCCCATCTGTGCCTGTTGCACAACCTGCTGCTGTGGGCAGATAACTGACTGACCACAGCTCGACAGCACGTGGGGCACGGTGAGCCCTGACCTTGGGAGCTAGGGATGGTGCTCAGTCAATAAAAACATTGGTATTTTCTTGTTTGCTGCCGGTCTGCAGCAGGCAGCCAGGCACTGCTGGTGACTGCAGGACAAGGCAGAGGCTACAGCAGCTTGAAATAGTGAAGAGGGGTGGTTACCAGTCAGTTACAGCAAGTAAAGGCAAACACTGATGTATTATCACATCACTTGTGATGTGATAAGGAAGTGTCCTCGGCCTTAGTGTTTCAATAAATTCTTTGCGAGCAGCTGTTGTTAAAAACTTCAGAAATTTCTCCTGTAAAAGGAAAAGGCTTCTGCAGTTTATATGTACTACATGTGTACGCCTGTGAAGGTGCACCCATTGCTTCCATTTTCCCCTGACTCTTTTTCATCCCCCAGCACTGGGCTGTGTAGTCTTGACCGGTGAGCACAAGCTCACCAGGTGCATAAAACTTCTGCTGAGGGTGCATAAAACTTCTGCTGAGGGTGCAGGCTCAGGTTTTTATAAAATAGGAGCAATTTATCCTCCTAGTCCCCTGTGAACTCTGAGAGCTCTCCTGCCTGACTCTGAGTACAGGTTGCACAGAAATGTCTTTCCAGGCCTTTTACTGCTGTGGATGAGCTGCCTCAGCTGAACTCACCCTGTTTATTTCGCACCTGCATGGCTTAACCACGTCTTGTCAGGATTTTCCGGAAAAAAAAAGGTGGCTTGAGCAGCAATCTAATAGGCTTCTCCAGTCTGTGGACTGCATTATCCCAGTCTGGAGGAGTTCTCCATGGTTGCATTTTCAGCACTGAAGTTCTGCCTCAGGAATAACCAGAGGCTGTGAGGTCTTGGATATTCAGCCAAGAAGAGTTTATAGGTTCACATACAGCAGGGACTCATCACTGTGTCTCTTGTCATAAAAGCTCGTATTTTTTGTCATAAAAAGTGCCGTTTCCTGGCAGGATTTGTCCATCTCAGTTCTCCATCAGCCAAGCAACCTTCTCACCTTCATCTGTCACCAGGAAGGCCTTGGTATCAGTTAACACAATTTTCCTGACTCTTTAAACATTTCTGTTGTGTACACCTTTATATCTTTGCAGTGCAGTGTGGGCTTAATAGAAAATTTAAGAAGGAAGAAAAAAAAAGAATAAAACAAAATCATAGTTACCATTAAGTTTGCAAGATTATCCTTGATATTCCACATTTTAAGTCAGTCCAAATTTGGAATGCTTGTGGGGCAGGTAGCACATTCTGTTCAGCTTCTGATTAAGTTCCAGCTTGGGTAATTGAATTCTGTTGCTCAAAATTCTTCCTGCAGTTTCAATTAGATGCAATCATTAAATTTTCACTTCCTTCTCTGAACTGTTGGGTAATGCTAGTGTGCATTGTTCAAACTGTTGCTCTCCGTCATCACAGAGATGCTGCTGTGTCCTGGTGGATGATGCAATGTGATCCTTGCACATGGCTTGTATATCACTTTGCTG
Organism: Pardalotus punctatus; assembly: GCA_013400915.1. Lineage (NCBI taxonomy): Eukaryota > Metazoa > Chordata > Aves > Passeriformes > Pardalotidae > Pardalotus > Pardalotus punctatus. The sequence goes on along the minus strand of VZTX01004825.1, from coordinate 130,181 downwards.
GGTCTGTGGAGTGTTTTAAGATGGTTGCATTGCATTTCTGGCAAAAATTCCATATAAATCATTATTATCAGAATGGTACTCTATAGCAGTCAATGTGCTCAAAAAAAAAATAAAGAAGCCGAGAAATGAGTTTAGAATCCAGTCTATGTAAAAATCCCACTGGCCTTCATTACTGAAAATCCTGGCATATTCGTTTGGTTCGGGAGATAAAACCGTATTTCACACTCTCCCACAGAAAAATTATTCTTGGATTAAGATGGATGATCTTAAGCCCATTCATTGCTTTATAGCAGTTCCTCTTTTTATACCTTGAGGGTTGGTTGTTTTTGGTTTTTTTTTCCTGAAGGATGGGCCAAGTTTATGGTGAAGGAGATTTAGCTCCCACTGTGGCAGCATGAACGATGGGGCTCTTCCTAAAGGAATGCATGTCTTTAAATTCAGGTATTAGTAACTGCGGGTCCTCAGGAAGTTAAATAGAAGTGGAAGATAATTAAGGAAAACTGAAAATTACACTGTAAATTAGTGTTAAAAAAAAAGAAAAAGCCTTACTTTACAGGACGTTGTAGCACAAGGTTTGTTATTTTTTCCCCCAACGTGACAATTCCCTCATGCATTGTCACCAAAGTCTTGTGACTAATTAAGAGGCACTCATTTAGTTTTTAGACTGGAGTAGGGAATTTTATTTTTCATTCTGCTTACATATCCTCATCTCCAAAGTTGCTTGAGATAATCAGCAGTAAATTTACCAAATTTGCAACTTGTTAATAGATTTCTTCAATGAAGATCTTTGATGAGTTGGTTTGTAAAACACTCACTGTGGCCTTCTGTGATTCCAGTGACATGACACAGGGATGCAAGACTTGGTTTGCTTGATGACTTGCAGGGGCAGCAGCAAAAAGCTCTTTGCCAGTGGGTCTTACAGGCCAAAACTGCATCATTTTCCCCATTCACTTCAGCCATACTGCACACTGCAGTCCCAATTAAAGATGGTTTAATCAGGGCTAATGTATGATGAACAGATGTCATTAACTGGGCTTTGAATATATCATCTTTAAATGGGAATCCACCTCTCCATGCGGATTGCTGATGTATTTTTCCTGTTTTCTCACTCTGACCAGGGCACTGGAGCTGTGCTGATTGTTTACATAACAGCCTCCAGCAGCATCCTCAGCCTCAGCTGTGAACTTGACCTGTAATGATCAGGTAGGGATATCCCTGAATTCTTTCTGGAAACTGCCACAGCCCTTTCTGAAGGACGCTCTGGTCTAGAAAGGTGCTGAGGGGTGCTTGTCTCCCTGCAGTAACACCCTGAGGGGGAATCCTTCACCAAGGGGCAGAAAAATCTCTTACACCGTGGAACAAGTGCTTTTGTGATGAGACAGAGCACAGCCCTGTGCTGTGCATGCAGCTGTACAAACACACCTCTCCTCCGCTGCCTCCTGGGGACAGAGGGGTTTGTCCAAAACACTCTGATGGGCCGGTGGCAAGGCAAGAACCAGAGCAGCTCAGTCCTTTCTTCTGGCCCAGCCATTCACAGGCACACCTGCAGCTCTTAAACTTAGATTTTCCCTTTGAGTCTGTTTCTGGGCCAAGCTCTGAATAGGGAAGAGCTAAATACATAATATGAGGTAAATAACCTGGAGGTAAAATATGTGTTGCACAAATAACAGACAACATGCACTTCCTGACATTTGCATCACCGTCACCTCTTACAAAACATGCAAATGGTCTGGCAAGGGGGTGAGTTCTCTGTGTATGAATGGAAAACAAACAACAGATGAAAGGGGAAGAGAGAAAAACAGGCTGATGAGATGATGCTCTTGCCTGAGAACCTTCTCATGAGTGAGTGGTACTGTCTGCCAAAGAACTAAACCTTCTGTGAGGAGCAGCTCTGAAAGAGGAGAGGGACTGACAGACAAGAAAGGGAAAGGGATTTTCATAGGGATGAGGAGACCATCTATCAGATCTGTTTATCAGGACTCTTTCAAACCTGGTGGAGGAGCCAGCTTTTGCTGTGTCCCTGATGCAACTTTGGCACAGTCTGCCCTCTTCTCTTTTCCTCCTGTCATGTGCTGGGATAACAGCATAACCAGACTGCCTCCGGGCACCGTCAAACATTAACTCTTGCCCTTCTGCTCTTCCCTTCTCAGGGCTCTGCCCCTGCCATTCTCCCAAACCTTGGCTGACTGAGAGGGCACATTTATTATGGCAGCAGCAATGAGAAGAAGGGAAGGATCAGCATTGCAGCCTTGAGGTTTAAATCTCACAAGAAACTGTTTTTTCTCTGCAGAAATCCCTGACATTCTTCGTGTTAGGCTCCAGGATTTGAAAGCAACTCTGGTCTTCACTCTTAAACTGCCATATCCATCCTGCTGCCTCTGGAAAACCACCAACCAAACGTATGGATGAGCAATGATTTTATATTTTTTTCCCCCTCTCGTCATGTTGGTGATTCACTTTCTGACCTGGTCAGAACAGGAAGAGGAAGGTCATGAGTCACTGAAAGGAGCTGGCCATGCCCCAGTGGGGAGCCATAGATGTATCACGAGCCGTCTCCTTTGGCCCTGTTTTTCATCTTCGTGCTGCAGTCCTCTTACCCAGGCACTAAATTAGCCCTCTGTCTTATAAAGTCGCTTCAAGGTCTTTGAAGGTTTTTCAGCCTCAAACCTAGGCTTATAGAGCCCAGCACTTAAGAGTTTGGAGTGTTTGAGAGGGAGGAGAGGGAGAAGCGACCTCCTGCTGCGGTGAGAGAAAAGGAGGAAACTTGTTGGAGCATAAGAAGGCATATTTGGCAGATCTTTGGATAGTAAATCCACAAAACATCTCTGCAGCAAAGTGAGTTCATTCATGCTGGTAGAAGGTTTTTTATTACACCCTCTTTGAACAATTTGGTGGGCTTTTGCAATCAGAAGAGGCAGCTTGCTTTCTTAGGCAGCAGGCTGCAGCTAGTTCTCTACACCTTTCTTCAACCACAATCCTCTGACAGATCTTTTTCAATATTTCCCCAGTTCGGGATCCTGTTTCCATGCAAACATCATCCCATAGAGGTTACAGACATGGATCAAGCCCCCATTCTAATACTTGCCTTGGCATCAAACTCTTCTTGCTGCCAAACTCAGAGGCTTAGACACTTCTCAGTGCCTTGGCTGGGACTTGCCTGGACACAGGCAGCTGCCTGTGGAAGGGCAAAAAATGGACTCCAACTTTCCTGAAGTCTCTCTTCACTTTCTTACACCATTTATCTGGTCCACAGAAGCAACAAAAAATGGTTTCTGGAGTTTCCATCTCTGTTGGCAGGATGCAGCGCAGATGAACCACGAAGTGCTGACCTGAGCTGTCTGTGTTTCCACAGGCAGGGACAAAGATTCTGTGCCATTCCTGGGCACTGTGCACCAGCCAAGCTCTGCAAAAGGCCCTCAGACTCCAAACCAAGCAGGCAGTGGGCAGCAATCGGGGGAAAAGGGCAGACTTTGACAGTTCTCTTAAGGAATTGCTCCTGCCTGCCAGCTGAGGTGGGTTAAAACTTTCTACATCACTTTGTTAAGGCTAGTCCTGGGCATTTGGCTCACAGGGACTTTATTTGTAAGCTTTGCCCTGCCGTATTTAGTTTGCTGCTTTTGGCAAAGTTGCAGGGCAACTGAGTAGTGCTTAATTTGTGTTTTTCAGGATTTAATTCTGCTTTGCCATGTGGTAGCTCTGTCTGACAGAGTGCTCCCTGCCATGCTCAGGGAACCAGAGAAGTTACGGTGGTTAAGGAGTTTAATTAAGGTGTTAGCTTTTCAGTCCAGCTCTTCACTCCCAGTGGGAGAATATGGCCACAGGGATCCAAGGGAATGGCCTGAAGCTGTGCCAGGGAAGGTTTAGTTTGGATATGAGGAAAAGGTTTTTCATCCAGAGGGTGTCTGGGCACTGGAACAGGATCCTCAGGACTCTGAGTTGAAGAAGCATTTGGACCATGCTCTTAGGCACATGTTGTGATTCTTGGGGTTGTCCTGTGTGAAGCCAGGAGTTGGGCTCCGTGATCCTTGTGGTTCCCATCCAACTCAGCTTATTCTATGTTTCTGTGATTCTCTGATCTTTTAATTGAATGCAAAGGACTGCTGGATGAGAATCATCACACCCCACATGTCCTTTATGTGTCACTGGAAAGAATTAAGCAGGATTCATCAAAGCATTTTTGCATTTGCAGGTGACAAAATTCAGTCTGGCTTTGCAGCTGATGGAAAAAAGCTCATTAGGGTTTTTTTTGTGTGTGTGTTTTTATGTGACTGCTGACTTGAAAGGCAGGTTGCTGTGTGGCAAAGGATGCTGGCAAAGTTTCAGGGGAGCTAGGAGATTCCTGGATCTTATGGAGGGCAGCTTCATGATGCATGCAGTTCATGAATGGATTAGAGGAGATGTTTTCTTAGACCTGAAACTCACCATGAAGAACAGGCTGAGGATGGAAAGCTGAGGGCAGCGTCAGCTGCAGGGACTGTGAGGCTGTGATGTCTAAGAGGAGTGAGCAAGGCAGAACAAGCCTGGACTTCAGAAGAACAGATTTACCCCAAGCAGGGAACCTGCTTGTCACAGTGGCATGGAAAATTGCACTTGGGGGATCAAAAGGATCCAGGAGAAGCCAGCTGATCTTCCATGTCAGCATCTTTGCAACCTGGTCTCGTGGGACACCCTCTGAACAAAGCTGAGTGGGGTGAAGGGCCCTTCCACCCATGGCTCTGTGACAAGACACACAGAAACCATGTCTGGTTCTGGATCTGACTTTTTCTATGTATTTATGGGTGTTACTTCTAGATACTCAGCTGCAGGGTCAGGCTGTCTACTTCAAATTTTTACCTGGGGCCAAAAAACACAGCTTGAAACTGTGTGAACAAATATTTGGTCCTGTCTGAATACATGGAGCTTATAAATATAAAAGGCCAAGTTCTACTGTGCTGATTTGGCTGTAGGCATGAAGAATAGACTGTGCTGGTGTTCCATGTTAGAAACTCAGGTCAAATTGCCTGTTAGGAACTTTAATTTCTGATAAGCCACCAGTGAGGGACAGTCATTCTTCATCTGGATGGAGTAAGGAAACTCTTTTCTCTAAGATGACTGTTAAGCAGCCAGCCCAACCTCACCCTTGCTAGGTGGCCTAATTTTTGCAATAAGAAACCTGTTGAAGTCCTTAAATTATGGTCAGTTTCCTTAGGAGTGGGGAAAAGCTGAGGTGTGGAAAATGAGCTTTGAAACCCAATTGTAAATGAGCTTTGAAACCCCAGTTTCACAGCTGGGATGAAGCCAGCACTCAAACTCACCTTTCCCAGATTCCAGGCCTTGGTCTTAGCTTTTCAGTCCACCTGCTTTCCTTCTCCCAGCTGTCAAAGTTCATGACACAAGGCAATGTGTTTGGAAAAATTCAGGCAGTTTAGTGGGAGTTTTGAATTCAGATATATAAATGTCCTAGCTAGGATAGCATAAGAAAGCCTGGTTTATCAATGTCGTTTTCAGATTGAGCCAGACACATCAGAGGGAGCACATCTTGAGTTTATAACTCAAGATTTTCTTCTCTTACTAAAATAAAAGGGAATTTGTACATTACATACCATTGTTTATGCTGAGAAATATTTCCAGTGTACCCAGGGTGTGTTATGTTTCATTCCCTTGTGTTTTTGTGTAGCACTGTTAATTCTATCCAAGTTGCCATCAAATACATATTTTATTTTCTCAGGAGTACCCAAATATTTCCAAGGTGGAGTGAAAAACAGAAAGTTTCACAGCTGATATGTGTTTCCCCTTTGGAATGACATCACTGTTTAATTCCACCAGATATTTTTCTCTTTGTACCAATTTGACAGAAAGAGAAAGCTGTTGTCCTTTACATTAAGGTGGAGAGTTTTAAAGTGGCTGAAATCAAAGGGAATGAAGAGTATGATGTAAGAAATCAATCTCTGAACATACCAATTTTGATTTATGATCTAACACATCAAGTTATATTTTTTTTCCATAGTAATTCCAGGATGAATTCAGATGAATCCCAGAAAATAGAATTATCACTCTTGGTCTTTTGAACACATGGTTTGTGCCTAAGTGTCAGTTTCAAGAGGTTCTTTGGTAATTGAACTTAATACTAAACATATTCATTTATGAAAAATGAAAGTTGTGCATTTTCTACAAAAAAAAAAAAAAAANAAGAAAAAGAAGAAAGAAACAACAACAAACCCAAAAAACCCCCAAACTAAATTATATTATTTTCTTTTTCTATGGCTGACATATGGCTGTAGGGACAGACTTGAAAAAATTACTTTCACAAAATCTTACTGACATAAACAATGATGATACAGACCAGCAACAAGTGGTGCTAAGTCATGTAATGATGTAATTTTCTCACCAGTTGTCTCAATTTATGAATAAAACAGCACTGGATATGAAACAGCAGAGATCTGTCCCCTTTAGTCAAGTAACTCCAGGAGTCTGCATTGAAATGCAAATAAATAAAGCATTTTGCTGCGGGCAATTGAAATGAATCCTGCTATAGGCAGAAAATTTTGGCTACAGCCCAGATTCTGTTCACATTTGAAGACATAATCAATGGAAGAATTTAGGGTTGTTTCTGTGGATTAGGAGGAGAGGATCAGAAGCAGAGCCTCCCATTGATCGAAGTTCACTTTTTCCTCCTGAAAGGTCTTTGAAGTGTCTGTCACAAGTGGTTGGAAAATAATTTTCTGTACCTCTGCAGAATATTTGGCAGTGATTAATTGTCTTCCTCATTTTCAGGAAAGCCTTCTTTTGTAAAAATTGCATATTCCTCCCAATTTTTCACGTTCACAAGCCAACAGAACAATCTGAAAGCAGCATGCTGCACAAAAATGTTGATTGAATTCAATACCTAATTTTCATATCTAAAAAGAAAAATAAATGTTTGCTTTACAGTCAGCCCTTGAACTTGTTATATTCCTTTTTTCT
>VZTX01004825.1:25876-123202 GCA_013400915.1 Pardalotus punctatus | reverse complement strand
TTTTTTTTTTTTTTTCCTGAGTGGAATCAGAATGTGGTTAGAGATCAGTGGGAAACAGAAACAGAAGGATGTAAGCTAGGTATTAACTGAGTTAGAGAAAAAGAGAGAATGGCTGGAGCTCTTGAAGTCAGTGATAGCCCACTCCTTGACTTCCAGACAGGAGCAGGTTAAAAGAAATCCAGCAACAGCTTGTATCAGACATGTGGTCCATGCAGGCCCAAGAAAGCACAGAGGGAAGAGGGAGTCTGCACCTCAGAGGAAAACAAAATCATCCACATAGCTTTTTGCTGAGTGAGTGAATCAACAAGTCAGCCAGCATCTGCCCTGCTCATTGTCTTGGCAAGAATCCTTGTGGCAACAATGTCATACAAACTTTTTTTTGGAGAGGCTTTGAATCAGCTAACTAGAAAAAAAAAGCTTAAAACAATAAGTGCAGAAGAGGGGGGAAAATTAATGTAACTCAGAATTTAGGTTTTCAGTCAGGCTGTCTATATAATGGAATGAGCAACAGAGCTTCCTCATAAGATTACTACTTAAGCAATTCCCCAAGATGTTTACAAACACATCTACAAAAATTCTCGTTTCCCATTATCTGGGATGGTGTTGGATGCATTCCTTGAGGCACTTGTCATAGTCAGTGGACTTTACAAAAAATGGTGTGGCTTCAAATCATATGTCTGCTCATATTAATTTCCAATGCCCTTCCTTGGCTTTCATTTTAACATATAATGTGGGCCTCTCTTGAAGCACATTAAATCTCTACAGAACCCTCCTTCAAGAGGCACAGGAGTGATTCCTGATGTTCCTCTGGTTCTGGGGATGAGATTTTCACACACAAGCAAGCAGTCATTTGAAAATCACCAGCTGTTTGCAAAGCATGAATAAATGCTGCAGGGAGCGTGACAGTAATGGTAGGTGACTGTTTTCACAGCCCAGCCCATGCTTGTGAGCAGGGAACAGCTCTAAAGGAAAAGTGAGGTGAAATTATGGTCAAAGGAATTTGGAGACATGGTAGAAACAGGCAAATAAATGCCTGGCAGCACAAGATCCAAGCCATTTCCCCATGCTCAAGTCCAGATCCTGGCCACTTTATTTGCTGTTCAGTGTGGCTCCATTTCTATGTGGAATAAAGAATGTGTTGGCCTGCCCTTAGATATGTAATTTCATTGGTTTTTACTGCCCTTTGTGGATTTAGTAACCCTAGGTTAAGAAAGTGAGTGAAGAGTTAAAGTAAATGAGTCTGGCTTTTCCATGGCATCACTAAGGTCAGTTGTCTACCCTGCTCCTGGAGGCTCTTAAACAGGCGATGCTGGGCATGGTAGAACCTCTCCTGCATTTCCTTTGCCTTTAGGCTTCCTTCAGTCACCTTTAAAGGTGACTCTGGGAATATGGAATTGCTGGCAAGCACTCTAAGGACATTGCAAAAGTTGGGAGGTGATTGTCAATCTTGTTCTTTCTTGATTTTCTGAAAAATGGCAACTTCCTCCATCAAAGCTGCATTTCAGTGCTGTAAAGCACTGTAGGTAACTGATTTCATTTTCACACCTCCTACAGAAGTATATCTAGAAACATTCACATGAGAATTTCCATGAAACATGAGAAGGAAGTTGTATCCAAGGAAAATAGTACACTTTCTTCCAATTTTTTCTGCTTTTGAGCTAGATAAATTTGTTGAGTCTTTCCCAACACCACCCCAGCCATGGTCACACAGGCCTGTTTTTCACCTCACAACATAAAAGTCAACATGAGATCAGTTATCTCTTGTGACCCACTGGCAGCCCATGGCACATCTGCCCTGGACTGACAACAAGAGGGGATGAGCAGGAGCTGTTGTTGGAAAAACCTTCTTCAGGATTTTGGCTCAGCACAGGCTTTATTTCTGCTTTTGTAGCACTCAGGGAAGAGGGAGAAGGTGCATCTAACCAGAGAATCAAAGTGACTGTCCAGAAGTCCAGAAGCAGCTTGTGAAGCATGAAGGAGAGAGTGTCCCCTGCCTTCACACACGCATGCACAAACAAGGCCGAGGTGTTTACGGAGCTGCACGCATATTTTTTTTGGTCTGTCAGACACTCCCTGTGTGTGGCCCATTGTCTGACTGTGAGTTCTAATAAATAAGAGCTGACATTCAATAGAAACCTCTTATTCCCCAGCTGCACAGGATGGCAAAGCAGCAGGGCCAAATTCCTGGGGGCGGTGCGTGTGCCGTGTTCTGGGGACTTGGCCACAGCAAAGGTGACAGCTTATTGTCCGTGGGGAACTCACTGGCCATGCTGTGGTGTGTATCTGTGCAGCCCTCTGCACCTCATAGCTGCGTGACAGAGCCAATTAGAGGCACAGAAACGAAGCCTTGCAGCCTCCAGAGGAGGGAGGTCTGGAACGATTTGGGCTGAGAGGAAAATCTGGAGCTGCAGGCAGCTCCTTGGTGGTGGAAACCCAAGCTGCGAGTCAAGAGCTGACAGAGGAAAGAAGGTGATTTTTTGGGTGAAAGAAGATGGTGCAGCTCTGATTCTGCTCCTTGTGCAAGGGAAGGCAGGCAAGGTTAATGATTATGGGTCTTTCTCTAATGAAAAACATGGCTTATTCAATCCTTTTAATAACTAAGTGCAGAAGTGTAACATATTCAAAAAGCCTGTCTTGGGAGATTTACTAAGGGAAAACAAATAAAAGAGAAAGGTCAGCTGCATTTAATGTCATGTGTTATAGTGGTATTAATAATATGAAAACCTAAGTGAAACACCCTTCCAAAGCTTTTGGCTCATTGTCCACTCTGTATTTTTTGCTTTATAATTGTGGAAGATCAGCTCTCCCTGTTTCACAGGGCACATTCTCTCACCCTACACAACAAAACAATAACCCCTACAAATCCAAAGACTGGTCCCACTGCTCCTGCATTATACATCTTCTAGGAAACTTGTAGTGAGAATGTCACAGAATCTCCTTCTGCAGAGATGAACAAGGTGAAAAAAAAGCAAAAAAAGAGTTGTCCCACCCTCGGGCTTTTATCTGCTTTTCAACACTGCAAGTTGACACCAAATGTAAGAACAACAAATGCACTTCTCCCTCTGAGCCTCTGCTTTTCAGTGCACTGTGGGATTCTTGCTGCAGTTGCATGGCAGAAGAAAGAGGTTCTTTTATCATCACATAGAAAAAAAAAACAACCTAGAAAGAAATGTTTACTTTTCCCATAGAATTACTTGATTTTCATAAAGTTTCTTGGTTTTCTTATAAAAAATCCCTCTAAGAAAGAAAAATGAAACAGCTGTCCCATACTGTCTTTCTGCCACAGGGCAATTTCCTTAAAGATCATTTTTTAAAAAAAGCACCACTATTATTATTATNCATTTTTTAAAAAAAGCACTATTATTATTATTATTATTATTATTATTATTATTATTATTATTATTATTATTATTATTTCCTTTTGCACTGCTGGAGAAGACTAGGGGATCTTGGGTGGAGGTTCTCGTTCTCATATGAGTAATAGCCTTCAGCTTAGTTAAAGTTTCCTCTACAGCACATGCTGTATTTTGCTTCCCTCCCTTCCTTACATCCATGTGCTGTGGTGCTGTGCACTTCCAAGCAGCAGCTGTGCCGTGGCTTGGGAGAGACCAGGGACCTCTCAGGGGTCCGAAAAGCACGTTAGCCAGCCCTTTTCTCACCACTACAGCCTGCACACAGCTCAGCCCAGCTACATCTGACCCTGGTCCTGCAGAGTTTTGGGGTGGGTTGAGTTTATTTAGAGGGAAAAGGGGAGAAGGGGTATCTTTCTGCTGAGTCCCACATCCTCTGGAGGGGGTTTTGCTGAGGTCCTCCTCTCAGGATGTGTGCAAGCCCTGGGAATGCCAGTTGCAGTGCATCACAGCCTAGGTTAGAGGGGATCATTTTTGAGCAGGGATGAAAAAACACAGAGCTGACTGCATTCCATACTGACATGGGCTGTCAAGGCGGCTGTTTTATGGAACAGGCTGGGATATTGGGACCGTACTGCCCTGAGGTTGGATGGAATCCTGTTTTGCATACTGTAAAGCCTTTTTATTGCTCTTCGTTCCAGAGCCCATGCATGCTGTTTATTCTTTTTTATTATCTGTCAGAATAAAAAGGGGGAAAAGTTATAGTAAAATAAGCAGAATTAGTAAAGGGACAGATACTGGACTGGTTTTGGTTTTTTTTTTTGTGGTCTTTTTATTTAATGTGCCCTTCTTCCTTGTTGTGGAGGAGTTAGAGATGTTATGCCTAGAAATATCCTCCTGAAGCTGGGAGCAGTGCAGAGATAGGTCAGGAAGAAATCCTTCACCAGGAGACTCTTTCCTCCTTCAGTTCCTCTTTGACAAGCCAAGTGGACATTCTGTGAGAAACCAGAAATGGATGGAGGCAAAGTGGCTTTCTACAGGTCACTCCCTAGGTTGGTGGCACAGCCAGTTCTGACTTAAAGGCTTAATTGACAGTTCTGTTTGGTGTTTAATTTTGTTCTTATTTTCAGCCCATGCAGCTCTGTCCGTGTAAGCTGGAAGCACCCCAGGCCAGGCTCTTTTTCTCTCTTACCATTTTCTGTGCTGTGACAACCTCAGCATCTCAAGGCCTGTTTTTCTTCCTTTCTCTTGCTCTGTAAAATCTGCAATTTCTTAAAACGCTGCCTGGCTTATGAGTGATTTCTCACTCCTCACAACTGGAGAGAAGGGAGATAATTGAAACCAAATGTTTCATTTGTGTTAATAATGAGTGTCATTTTATTTTATGTCGTGCTGTTTCATGCAAGAGAACTTCAAAGTGCAGAGAAGAATAGAGGACAAGAACATCATAAAAGAGCACTGGAGGCCACATAGTGAGAACTGATCACAAAAAGAGAACCACTCTCAGTCCAAACCTTGACCACAGTCTCTCCAGAGGAAAAGATTTGAGAGGAAAACATCATGTTGCAGGGCTTCACCTTTCATCGGGAGGTGCTGTTGAGGAGCTCTGAGGTCCCCTGAAGTCTGGCACCTTTTTGGATGAGATAAAGCGTGAATGCCCAGGCGTACTCTCCATGGGGCGATGATTTCTACCTCCCTGCTCTGTGAAAGACCTTTCTTGGCACAGCTTTGTTGGTATGGGCCAGGGAAATCAACCAGTCTGGTGCTGATGACGTTTGACCTCCCCTCCTTTTAGTGTGGGTGGAAATCTCCTTGGGCTGAAAGCATCTCTTACCTCCCATCACCGCATCCCTGGGTGTGTACACATGGAGAAAAACCCCCTCCTCCTAAAGGGCCCTTATCTGGGAAGCTGGAGGAGCTGAGCAAGGGATCAACCCAGCAGTGGCACAGCGGACACAGCCTCAGAGCACCCAGGCTCAGGCCATGACTCCTGGGCAAGTGGCGTTGTGTCATTCTGTCCTCCCAGCACCCCGTGGCAGGTTGTTTGTGGCTTGGCTTCCTGCAGCTGGATTAAAAACACTCAGTGGTCGTGCACTTCGTTCCAGGAATGTGAGCCGCCCCTATAAAAATCCAGCTGGGTGGCCATGCCAAATGCTGCTCCACTGGCCTGGGTGGACAGGGTAACACAAAGCCCTGATATAAACTGAGACCGTGCTTGTAGTTTGGGCCAAAGTTAGCTCTACATCATATCTTCATTCAACACAGTTATAATCGCAAGTTTTTACTCTATTCTCTGTGAGAATCTTAGCTGATTTAGTACATGGGACCATCTGTGCTCATTTAATGGGACATTATCCAAAGTTTTCTCCTGTTTACAGAGGAGAAACACCCCTCACACCATATTTATAGCACACAAACCCCATGCAGACTCAGCAGTGTGAGTTTTCTCCATTTCCTGCTGCCCATGATTTATCAGGACATCAGAGAGTGTCACATCTGTGTCTGTCCTCCCCAACAAGCGAACAACAGGGGAAGATCCTATGAACAAAAAGCACACCTGAGTTTTAGGTGCTGCTGTGAGATAGGCAGGACTTGGTTATTTTCATCACTCAAAGCACCTCATAGCACAACATGCAGCTCAAACACTTCCCAGTCACCCAGATTATCAAAGAAAATCTTCATCAATTGGAGCATTGCTGAAAAGCAGAACCCATAATAACATAATATAATAGCACTTTTATTTTTACAGCTCCCCTAGAGCCAAGGCACTGTATAACATAATGAAACACATACTGAAAAACAGAAGACCCCAAAAGAATAGGAATTAAAAATTAAGTCTCCTTGACAGCTTTTTGCATTTTGTCCAGGTTATACAGTCACACCTTACATTGACTGTAAGACCCTTCAGGAAAAGGGGGGTGGTTTTTTTTTTTTTTTTTTTTTTTTTTTTAATTGATTTTTTTTAGTTGTTTTTTTTTTTCAGGTTTTTTGGTGTTCGGTTTTTTGGGGTTTTTTTTGTAATAAAGAATGATACCACAAATTATCAGCATAATTTGCGGGTTTGCTGTCTGCACCCTTCTGCCTCTGCCTATTTTAATTTCAACCTGTTGAGTGGGCAAACATTACAAGCCTGCAGGATCTGGTACACAGCCTGTGTGAGAGTGTCAGTGGAAAGTTTGCCGCCAGTTCAAAGGGGCTTGGAGTCTGGCTGATGGAGAAGGGAAGCACAGATGGGGAAAATAAGAGACTGTGTATAGAGATAGTCCCTTTTTGTGTTTGTGTCCGAATTACCCCATGGTGTGCAGTGATTTATTTCAGTTTGTTGCACTTTTCATTGTCCTGAATTCAGACCAGCAGCGAAGGTACATCATTTGTACCACCCTTACATAGACTTCTCTAGCCAAAATATTTCTTTAGGAGTATTATTTCTTGGCTCAGAGAAATCTTCCTTTTTGTCTTGTTTTGAACAAGTGTTTCCCAAAAGTATTTCCCAACTGGATCGTAAAAAAAAAAAAAAAAAAAAGAAAAAAAGAAAAAAAAAAAAGAAAACTGCATTGCACTGAAAAGAATAATCAGTCCCTGCTGTTAAACTCTTATATTCTGAAAGCAGAGTTAACAAAATGAATATCATCTAATTAAAGAGATCTTCATAACTCAAGGATCAAACCTTCAGATGGAAGTCATCAAATTGTTTTAACATGAAGCTCACAGCTCAGGCTGTGTCTCACTGATGAACCTGCATTCCCAAGAAGGACACTTAGGTCAGGAGATGACTTTTTAACAAGAAACCCAAGTCTGATGCTTGAGAAAACCACTGGGCTGTGGAAACTCTTTGTCCTTACCAGGACCAGGAGCAGGCTGAAGTCCTGCCAAGCTCTTTGCCCGTCTCCCCCTCCCACCAGTTGCAACATCTCTGTCTTTGGAGCACCGTGATTGACACCAGGCTCAGTCACAGCTCAGATCTGCCCTCAAAGCTCCGGGCTGGCAGCCACTGCTGCTCTGACAGCCCCTGTTTTGTCGCACACAGCACATGGAGGCACAGCCTGTTGTGCTCCTCAGCTCCCTCACCACCCTAACCCCGCCTAAAGCAGGCACCCTCCAAGCCAAACTGATGTCTGCACCATTGAAAATAGCATAAAATGGGGACTCCTCCATTGTCTTTTATAATTACGGAGGAGAGTTTTCACTCTGGTGCTTGCCTCCATGTGAATGCGTAGATTTTTTAAATTATTGTTGCTAGGTAAATTAGAATTATTGTTACTGGTAGCAGGTAACATTAAAGGGCTTATCAAGTGTGACCCACCAAATGTGAGGAAAGGCATTTTCATCCTCCAGCAGGGAGAAAGAGCACGACTGAGCCCTTGAAGGGAAGCCTGTTAATGCTGTGAGAAAAAAAATTTCCTACAGGATACCCTGTAGGAAGACACTGATTCAATTAAAGCCAGTGCTTTGCGGGACTGTGCCAGGTTCTTTAAAATTTAGTAGAAAATTTCTGTTTGAAGTTATTAGAACTGCCACGAATTAGCTGAACATCTTTAAAATTTCGTTTTTCAAAAAATCTTGGGAAAATATTTTGATTAAAAAAATCACTGGAAACTAAGGGAAACAGAAATTCTGCTTTGAAACTGTCTTTAACTTCTATGTGGGCACATCCCTGGTATTAAAATAAATAATAAATCTTACTGATTTGATAAAAGAATCTGGCTGAGACACATGGAGTTCTCAGATTCCAGCGAAGTTTTGTTTGAACTGGAAGTCCTAGAAGCATTCGGTTTATACAATCTGAACAGGAATACTTCTAGAGTTTAGAATATGTAGTTAACTTGCATTTGGAGAGCTGTTTCACTTTTAAATATAAGTTCTCAATTGCTCAAGTGGAAATACACATCTTGATGTTCAAGTGGTTAGCCAAGTGCCTGGATAGTTTTTGCAAGAATGAATTGGATTTCAGATTTCATATTCAAAATCTGGGTAACATTTTTGGGCTTACTTTAACACACGCATAGCTCATGGCTGGTGTGCAACTGAGAAGCATTTCTTGAAAAAAAATAAAAAAGATGAATGATGGGATCTAAGCATTCTGAACATTCTTAACAAAACCAGAAATATCTCTTTTGGGAAAAGCGCCAAACCTGCATTGGCTTTTCCTATTTTGCCAACCTACAAAAGAGGAAAGGAAAACTGCATGCCTATTGCCAAAGTATTCAAGAAGATTGCATTTATCTTTCATCAAATAATAATTTTCTCTGAATATAAGTGCAGTCAATCAGAATAAAAAGGCTTGTACAGAAAAAGAGGAAAGCATTAGCAGTGTATGAAATGCAGATTAAAAAAGAATTTGAACAGTTCTGAATTAATATTTTCATTTCCTTAGGTAAAAACACAGGAAAAACTATAAATACCACCCCTCCACCTTGGCTGGCTGCTGGATCCCTACCCAGCTACTTTCTCACTCCTCCATTTCAGTGGGAGAGGAGGAGGAAATAAGATGAAGAAGCTCTCAAAGTCAAAACTCCTGCTTTCACCAGAGTCAGGTTGAAGGCACCCTGCTGAAAAATAAGTTAGCAACAAACATTGAGGAGAAGGAAGCAGGAGAGATGAGAAAGGATGGAGGAAGCAAAATCCAAACTGGTCAGATTGTGACTCCTCTGAAGGACACATAGAAATTCCCTGGTGGCACTGGGCTCCCTAATGCCACTGGCTGAAGTGGTGGTGTGTCTGTGATGGGATGGGTTTGGCAGATGAAGTGCTGAAGTCTGGGATCCCCTGGTCAATGGAAGGAGCTGGAGCTGCTGGAGAGAATCCAGGGGAGGCACCGGGATGGTTGGAGGGATGGAGCAGATCTGCTGGGAGGAAAAGCTGGAAGAGCTGGGTTTGTTCAGCCTGGAGAAGAAGAAGGCTTCAGGGTGAGCTGATTGCAGCCTTTCAGTGCCTGAAGGGACACTGCAAGAAAGATGAAAAGAGACTATTGACAAGGGATGGAGTGATAGGACAAGGGGGAATGGCTGCAAACTGAAAGAGAGTAGGGTTAGATTACCTGCTTTACATATTGGGGAAAAAATTCTTCTGTTCAGGGCACCTCGATGCCTTTGGGCAAGTCCTAGCCTGTGGCAATGCACACATCACAGTCATGTTGTTTAGAATTTATTAGGGAATTTTGGATGGGGAAAACTCCTTCAACACAGAGGACTGTGGGTTAGAACTACAGCTTGTGTCATCTATACATTGCTGGAGGTTCACCTGTAAAATAGAACTGTGATGTTTTTTCATCTTCAGTACTTTCCCTTTGACAGCTGAAGAGCTGAACAACTCCTTAAACACAGTGAAATCACTTCCCATGCTCTCCAGCCTACTTTTTACTTAAAATTTTGGCTTTGTAGGGGAATTAGAAAGCTTAAACTCAATTTCTGTGCTTTATAGTGAAACAGCTGTCTCTGAAGTCATGGAAAGTTTTGCTCAGCATATCTCAATCTAGCATTTAAGGAGGCCAATCACTGCCAAACATATGCCCTGCAGGAAAGGATGCCAAAATTCCAGTTGTTCTCTGTGAATTTTCTGGAAACTAGCAGAGACTACAGGGGTGTAGCCATGTGGTGAAAATCATCCTGTGGGGCTGGAATTTGGGCATGGCCCTTAGGCTGGAGTTACTTCAGGTGACTGCAGCTGAGGGTCACAAGGAGGTGCAGGGGGAAGGTTAGCCAGATGAATGGATTGGTCTTGTGAAGGTTCTTCAGGTGTTGGTGGGGGAGAAGAGGTGGGATCTCTCTTGGTGTGGTTAAGCTAGTCCATTGAATGGGGGACATTTTCCTGGAGGAAAAAAATGGGTCAAAAAATGGGTAAAAGCTGCTACTGACAGGTGGCAAATCAACCCATATCATCTTCCTTCCTCCCTGGCCGGTAATTATAACTGCTTCTAATAAGACCTACTCAAACCAAACTCAGGGGATCCTTTCTCTGGAACTCACCATGAATGCATCAAAGGATTCTCTCCTTGTTCTCCCTTCCCTTCCCTGTTGATAACTGATATTTATTGAGAAGAGCTGCCTCCACCTATGTTACACAGGGCATTTTGAGTCTGTTTGCTGTTTAGGTGGGGCTGCATGGACAAAAACTTGCCTTGGGTGTCATCATGAAACACAGTGACTTCCCAAAAGAGATGGATAATCCATCATTGTCTGTGTGAAGGTCCCAGTCAAGACTGCAGTGTATTGTTTATAGGGCAATCATGAGAAGATGTGGAGCTGTTGTTAAGCCTGTTGTATCTGAATGACACTGAAGAATAGGTGTCACAGGGATATAAAACCTATTCAATATTAGTGTTAGATCTTAAATATCTTTGGATGTTCGGACAAAGATAAATGCTGAAAGAATTGCCTAAAACCCCACATGGAGGAGGATTAAGGAGATAGCTGGGTAGGTGACACATATGAGATACTTAAGACCTAGAACTAGAGGGTGAGTTTTAAAGATTTTTCAAAACAAGGAAAGTCCCACTGTACTGAAAAGGACCTTATTGTTTCCAGTTTGTTGACTCTGCATGTACAAACACAATTAGAAAATCAGAGAATATTTCCATTTAGGGCTGGGGTCCAAGGGATTTCTGAGTCTAAATGAGATGGTCACTATTGCAGTGGGGTGCGAGAGAAGGCTGTACATTAAAGTGATCTCTTTTACTTCTCAGCTCAGCGGTTAAGTGAGAACTTGCCTTTCTCACCCCTCTGCTGATACTGAGAAGTAACAGCAGCAGTCACCCAAGAACAAGACAATTGGAAACTTAAATTCTGAGTAGGACAGGTGTTGACAAGACATAACATCGATATAGCCCTGTGCTCTCTCTCTTTGATGCTGAATTTCCTGGGAAGGGTCAGTGGTCTTCCTTAAGTCTTTCAAAGAAGTAGACGAAATAGCAAAGGAAAAAAATAAGGGGAGGAGGAACAGATGGCAAAAATACACAGACATTTGTAATATGATAAAAGTTTGGCTAGATTTGTACTGAAGAAGGACAAGAAATCAAGGTTGATTAAAAGATATAATTTATCACTGGTGATGTTTCCAGTACTGGGAGTGGCTGGAAACATAAGTGTTTTCAAAGCTGTTTTGCCACATAGTGTTGATGGTGCCTGCAAAGGTTATACATATATGAGTTTTTCTTTCTCTGAAAGCAGCTGCAGGTGCCTCTGACACTGGATCAGCACCATCCTGTAGGGATCCTGGATGTGTGGGGCTGCTCAGTCCTGCCACACTGACAGGGACAACCATGAGCACCTCCCCAAAAATTATCACTTCTCAGGAGGGTGACTGGTTGAATTGCTGTTTTTCTTTACAGAAAAGGCCAAAAGCACAGAGGGAATGGGATGAGAAGCACAATCCAGAACAGAAGGTGCCTTCTGAGCCAAATTAACTGCAGGGAGTTCAGGCACAGCACGTTCTTTCCAAAGAGGAGCTCTGCAAAATCCTTGACTAAATCCTTGCCTTAGAAAGTCTCCCACTGGAGCATCATATCTGCTGGCTGTGCCACTCTGTGGAAGCATGGGGGAGGTCAGCATGGCCCCTCCAGTCCCTCATAATTCCCGTGCCCCAGTTTCCCTTGTGCAATGCCAGAGTGCCAGACTCTCCTCTAGAAAAGGGGAAAGGGAAAGAAAAAAACACAAAAAACCCCCACCAAAACAAAAAAACCAATCACATTTTGGATGCAACAAGAAGCTGGAGGTGGAAAGCTGTTTAACAACATGTGACAGCAAAGAAGTTTCACAACAAAATCAGGGAAAGGGAGGGGAGTGGGGCAGTTTTTGTGTATCAGCAGTTTGGATCTGTTTTGATATTAATAATCTGGAACCGCTTTTTCTTATTATTATTATTACTGGCATTATTTATTGCTCTCTGATTAAATTAATGAAGAGCCTGCTGGTTCCTGATTTGGAGCAGGTGTTCCACGTCCTCCCCTTTGGCAGGCAGTACCTGTGCTGAGCTCCAGGCACCACAGCAGCCTCTTGAGCAGTGGGGGTGATTCAGGGCTGCTGGGATTCACTCTGCTCCCCTGCAGGTTCACAGGCTGGTGCATTATCTCTGACCAGAGGTAATTATGATCTCTGATCCATCGCCTGTGGATGCAGGGAAGGGCACTGCAGGGGCAATGGTACCACTGTGGGGAAATCTGCTCCCTAAATTAGGCCTGTAAGGGATGTTTAGCCTCATGGCTCTTGCCTAAAACCTGGTTGGTTTCTTCCTAGTCATAAATGGTGCCTCCTGTGCCATCCCATCAGCCTCCCAGCACTTTCCTGAGACCAATTTGGCACAGCTCAGTGCCTGTACTGGGGAGCCCCAAGGCATTGTTTCTGCTTTCTCAGTCTTTTAATCCACAACAGATTAAACTGGGATTAATGAAACACAAGTAAAAGAGGCAGCACCACCTCACCAACCCCCACCACACCCCAAAACCATGAGAGCATCTGTGAGGATATTCCACAAAGCAGTGGCGCTCACTCTGTGTGCAAGCTGATCCTGCCAGGGAGCCGAAGGGAATATCCTTATTGCTTCCTGCTGGCTTTGGCAGGGATGGCACAGGCAGCAGGTGTTCAGACCTGCTCAGCAGCAGCAGGGAGATCCCACAAGTCTGGTGAGTTGGCCAAAGGTGTCTCCCAGGCCCAGAAGGTATTTCCAAGGAGTGCTTTGTCTTGGGACAGCAAGAGTTTGTGCAGCACAGAAAGCGGCGTCGCTGCTGTGACCATGAGGTGTGGGCTCCAACAGCAGTGTGTGTGTCTCATATTGCAGAGAATTGAAGAAAAAAAGTAGAAAATTATTGGCAAGGCTGCAGAAGGTATGGATGAGTAAAAAGTGGAAGCTAAACAGAACACTTGCCAGGACAGATCTAGACACCAGCAAGGGGAAGCAGAAGTACCAGGGCAACATCTTATCGCTCCTTCATCTGAGTACCTGCACCTCATGGATAGGGAAGGTTTCAATGAGGGCATATTTTGTAGGACAGGTAGAACAGAACTGGCCTGGGGGGTTCAGTCTCAACAAGTAAAGTACCACCAGTATTCCCAAAGTTTTGCAGATGCTGCTGTCAGTTTTTGCCATCGCAGTCAGCCTTGTCCTGCTCCCCATGAGAGACCCTGCAGCATTTCAAGCCTTTGTTTACACCCTCCAAAGCTTTAAGCACTTGCAATTTTGTGGCCTGCCCCACACACCCTAAAAACTTGTCTTTAGCAGTTATCTCTGGACTTGAAACTCCTGTAAAAACAAAAACAACTGGTTTTGGCTGCTCTGCCAAACAGTCTCTCCCCATAAAAAGGAGACTGATTTTTCTCTCTGGGTATAGTGAAAGGTTACAACAATATTTAGTTTGAACTTTCCTGAGATCAGGCATTTATTCTCGCTTACTCTCTCAGCGTGTGCGTGTGTACATGGAAAGTACCTTGAAGTGAGTCAGCATTACTCAAAGTGAATCACTGGTCGCTGCTTCTCTGGGACGTTCATTCAGTGTTGCATGCAAGATTTCTCTCCCTTCCAAGCCAGGATGGGATTACTTGTGCTGCATCCAGTCTGCTGTAGACATTAAGGCACTGGTTTAGAAACCAAACAAGGGACAATCTCATACCCACTGGTATCCTGAGGCGAGCTTTGATCATGGACCACTACTCCAGCAGTAAAGGAGAAATAAAAATGTTGTTTTAATCTCCCCTCCAAAACAAAAAGGCTTGCCTCCATCTGCTCTTGCCTGCAGCATCACAGAAATGTTTGCTGCCTCGTGAAGCAGCAACAGAAGTGGCAGAGCTCTGACCTTTCCCTCTGCCTTTAGATTAGACATTCCAAGTTCCAGGGCTTTGAACTGGGTTTGGAGGGCACCTAAGAGGCATAGAGGAAAGAGAAAGATCTGCATAGCAAGGGCTTTGAAGGAGCAGGTATAATCTCTTATCTGCTGTTTGCTTGAGATTCAATTCTCAGGGCACATCCTGGTATGCACGGATAAATTTCTGATCCTCTAAGTGAATTGTTCTTCTGAGGAATTATTTCAAAACATGTATTTTCTCTATGAGTCGCTTCACCCTGTTCATCCCATGGACTCAGGACATGTTAGTCTTTTAGTTTAACAACTGCCCATAACAATGGGGGTAGGCATTTTATTCCCATTTCCAGAAACCACAGCCTTTCATTTCCATCAGATACCAACTCCCACAACGAGCTCTTGGTGAGGATCTTCTTTTCATCAGTCTCCTCCCTCTCCAAAGGGTGGTGACACTGCTCTGTCCCATGTTTGCCCCCAGAAATGCCACAGCATCTCTCCCTCAGCTGTGGTGCCCTCCCAAAACCAGCCAGGCTGTCTCTGCTGCATGGGTGACACCCCAGTTGTCCCCAGAGGGAGGACACAGCGTGGTATTTTAACCACGTGGAAGGAAGCAGAAAATGTCTTGCCTCACCCACAAGGGTGCTGGGCCCCCCAGGACTTGACCCAGGTGGAGATGTCTCCTTGGTGCTGCTTCTCTGTCCCTGTGGCAGAGTCCAGCTCTTCTTGAGATAAATTGTGTTTCTTACACGTGTCCAAGGAGATAATTGGTGTTGCAATTTTCCTCCTCTGGCCTCAGAGCACATCTGTGATGGCAGGGCTGACCTTGGTGTGGAGCTGCCTTGCACTGTTTTCTCCAAAACTGAAATGTGGGAGAAGCCCCCAATTTGGCTTACTTTGTCAGACAGAAGTGACCCCATTTCAAGGAGAGCAGGCGAAAAGCATGTGGGTTTGTGAGCTTTCAGTGTCGCCAAGCCACTCAGGATGAATGCAGGGAAACATATTTGTGTTCAATGTGTGCCCAAGGGAAAGGATGGATGTGGGCCTGCCGGTCTGGCACGTCCAGTCTGGTGCCAGGACAAAGGGGTTGAAGGGAGCACGGCCAAGGTAGGTGGTGAGGGGGGATTGCCCTCACAAGCTGGGACTGTTTATTTTTCGTTTGTTTTTGGCTGTTTCTTTTCTTGTGGCCCCCAACGAGAGGCTCTCGGGCTTGCTCAAGGGCTGGAGTGGTTTCCGGGGCCGGGTGCCAGCGGGAGCGGGAGCGGCACCCAGGGATCCTGCGGAGCTCCCTGCAGCCAGCAGGGAGAGGGCAAGGAAAGCCCTGCCAGGGGGTGGCTTGGGGAAAAGAGAAAAAAGAGAGAGAGAGAGGCAAGGAAAGAGTTAAAGCAGGGGTGAGAACACTGGCATTTACAAACGATTTGGCATTGCATCGCCGCGGCTGGATGCGGTGACTGACACAGAGTTTCCAGCAGCCTCACGTGTCCCAAGGAGAGTGGTGAATATGCCCGAGATGCCTGTTGCTTTAGTCACTTTGCTTCCGGAGAAAAGACAACATCCTTTACAAAGATTTTCTTTTTTTCCCCCCTTATTTATTTATTTATTTATTTATTTTTAACTTTCTTTTTAAAGAAACTGATTCTGTGCAGGCTGTGAAGGGCCTGCACCTACTGGAGCTGTGTAGAGAAAGGCAAGCGGCAGATTGGAGCTTATAGCTTTTAACCTTTGGAAATTCAGCGTGCAGATGAGTTGTTGGAAAATTTATATTCCTAGGATTGCATATGGGGTGGTATCAGGTACTATTTTCTCTCATGTTTTGCAGAAGGGGAAGAAAGCCTGCTTTGTTCTTCTGACAGCAACAGCAACTCCGTCATCATCATCATCACAGGATCATCCTGGACACTCTGTTTTCATATAATAAAATTGCATGAAATTGTGTCCTCCACACACACTGATTGTGAAATTCCCTGGATGCAAAGGCTGCCACAAACTTAACAGTCCAGAAGTTTTGCCAGCTGACATTGTGAGAGTAGGGAAAGGGAGAAATCCACGCTCCTTTAAGAGTGAAGACAGCATGGGAGGAGGCACTGAGGAAGCCTATGTTTGGTACACCTGGGAGTAGGTTTGAATTAAATTAAATCCCAAGCCTATAAGCCAACCTGAAAGCCAGGTTCCTAAACCCCATTTGGAATTAGGAGTGTGATGGCTGAGGAGCAAAGAAAGTTAAACCAACCACAGAACCACAATTTTGTGGCACAAGATCCCACATGGTCTTTGACAGCCATCAAGATTTAAACCTTCTGAGGAGGTAGGTGCAGAATTTAAAGAACCGGCTCTCCAATGAAGGATGCAGCTCTTTTCACCTGTGCAATCCTCTCAAAAAGTTAACTTACTGCTTTCTTGTCAATCTTTTTAATGATATGTCATTAGATAAATTAAGAATTATTTTAATTTTTAGCCAGTACTGGTATCTAAGCTATTTTTAAAAATCTTATCTTACAGATTTACCTCAGATTTCCTTTCCTTCTAGCAGCTAGAAAACAAGACAGATGCTTGACCACTCACATTTTTGCTATCAAATGTTATCAAATGTGGCTGCCAGCTCTGAAATCTTAATGCTCCTGAGGTAATCTTCTCAAGGTCATGAGATGATGCACGACTCTTATGTTTTCCAGTGCTTCCACTATCAATTTTTAAATGCAGTGAAAGCACTGAAATTCACACTGTCTCTCACTAGGAGATACTCCACAGGCTGGTACATCTTCACGGTGCTTTTTTCAGTTGCTGTAAAGTTGTACAAATTCCATGGCAATCAAATCTCAAGGCTCTGATTAGGAATCTGAAAGCTAATGACAACTGTGTGTTCTTTGCTTGGCTTCTACCTCTGCTTTTCCAACATCTCTCCAGAACATTAATTCTACAGTATTTTCAGTTATTTGTAGAATGCACAATGTTGTTGATACAAGAACCATGTGACAAAATTTTTTTTTTTTCCACTGGACAGAACTATTTAAAGCATTTTAAGTTTTCTCAAGGTCATTATTACTTTCCTTTCCTCTCTCCCCATTTTCTATTTGAAAAAAACAAAAGGAAAAAAAAAAAGTTGCATTTGTTTTCTTTACGTTTCTGACCAAAATGAATCAACAAGTATTATTGAAACCCTTCTGATTCTAGATGTCTTTTGTAGAGCATTGAGGAGTTGTTATTTCTTTATATTTTTAATGGGAAATTTCTTGTAATCCACATTTCCAGCAGGCCTGTTCTGAAAGATATAGGAGAACACTGCAGTTGCCCAACCAAAAAGGTTCAAACACAGCTATGAAATGCTCTTTCTTTTTTATGAACTATCCATACCTGCTAAGACTATTCCACCTGTGCCATGGGTGCTTAGAGGTGAAGGGATTTGTCAGAGCTGTAAGAAATCTGAGCAGATGATATCATGCAAAAGACCCTTATGCAAATGTTTGTTCACCTCTTCAAAGTCCTGTTAAGAGGCTTGCAAGAAGGGGTTTTTCTTTGCAGAAGTCATGCTAACACTTCTCAATCAGATTTTATTTATCCAGGTGCCCTCTGGTTCTGTGCTTTAATGCAGTCTCTGTGTTCTGGTATTGTCAGGCTAACAGGCCTGTAGTTTCCTTCAATCTTAAAAAAATATATAAATAAAGGAAAGTCAGCCTTCAGTACTCCAGTATCAAAGGTTTTTGAAGTGAGAGGTTACACGTGCTGGTCATAATTCAGCTTTGTTCGTTCCTTTGTATTTCTTGGTGCATGCCCACTGCTTTGTTGGCACTTTACAGTTAATTTCATCAACCTCTGCTGTAAATTCTTCCACAGCAACTTCAGCCTTGGAGAGATGCTCCAGTGAGTTGCCCCTTTCACTCCTGCCTTTTTCCCCAGAAAACAAGAAGTTTTTTGAGGGCATAACCCTGGTTTTCAGCAGCCCATGCTGGTGCACAGAACTCATTTACCATCCACACCACATTTTCCCCTGAGCTCAGCTCTCCTCCCACACC
Organism: Pardalotus punctatus; assembly: GCA_013400915.1. NCBI lineage: Eukaryota > Metazoa > Chordata > Aves > Passeriformes > Pardalotidae > Pardalotus > Pardalotus punctatus. The sequence goes on along the minus strand of VZTX01004825.1, from coordinate 105,056 downwards.
CTGGCTGTCAGTCAGACCTACTGACTCTGCTGAGCTTTCTGCTCCTCATCGTGCAGAAAGAGGACATAATAAATCACTCAAGACCTTTTGATGATCTGTCCTCTTTTGTGCCTGACTTTCTGCCTTTTGTGCCACGGTTAATTTCCCCTTTACATTCTTTTCCTGGAAACAATTTCAGCTTTTGGAATTCTTAATTTTTCTCTTTAACCACATTGACTTCCTCACTCTCTTTTTTCAGAGGGCTTTAGATACAGCTGAGTAAACTGATAAATGCAACTGTGATGCTGAAAGGGACTGGAACAAGCTCAGTCAAATAAAAGGAGGCTTGAAGGCAAAACACAAGCGCCTGCTTATGTTTTGTTCTGCTTTCCCTATGCTCCCCATCAAAAATAAACAAAGAAACAACTAAAAAAATAAAATAAAAAAAGAAAAATTCCAGAGTAAACAGGTCTGAGCACCTCCACAGTAAAGTGATGCTGATAGAGTCAAGTTCTGATTTGCTTTATGAATATCGTGGGTTATGACTCAGGTCTGCATCATTTGCCAGAGCTCCTGTTCTTCATCAGAAAGAAATCCTCTAAATCAAAGTACGGCCTGAATAGCTTAATTGACTTTGAAGATGAAGATGGGCTTATTATGGGAAATGAGGGTGGTGAGAGAGGTACAAAAGCATTACTGTTTGGACAAAACAGTCATAAAATTCAAATGTTAGTAGCCAAAAGTTATTGGGTGCCTAATTTCTGCATATACTTGATCTGCCATAAATACCTTTTTACTTTAGCTGTCTTCACTTTGCTGATATACTTCAGATTTACTTCACTTCCACATTGTCCTTTTTTAAATAGAGACATAAAAAGTGTCTAATACAAACCTAATTGCTATCCCAAAGCAATTTCTAAAAGAAAAAGTGCATTTTTTTCATTTTTTTCTTTTACAGGGAAGAGGATCTACGCCTTTTCTGTCCACCAAACTTCCAAAATAAAAGTTTTGATGTGAATACACTAGTTCGAGGAAAACCTAAAGTCTCTGACCTTTTAATTCCTTTCCCCCCACCCTGCTCCCCTATTTTCCTTCATTTTCCAGTCCAGAAGGAGACACAACTGTGAGTTAGAGAGAAAGACATCAAATTACGTTTTCTCCCTGAAAATGAAGGCTGCTAAATTCCTAAAGTCCTCATCTGGAGGGTATTTGTGGAATCTGCTGGGAAAATGCTCTTCAGTTCCTCATCAGTAATTTAAGCAAATATTCACGCTGACTCTACAGGAAGAACACAACTCGAAATGCACACAACGCTGCATCAGGTCTTGTTTCATCCCTTCAGCTTTGGCTTCTTCATGCTGAATTATCACCATCTGTCCTAACAAGAGGCCACCTTGCAGGTCAGCATTGTGTTTATTGAGGATGCTGATGGACAGGAGGATGGAGACTGCCACGTGCCACCATCTTCACCCTGGCACTGCTGTTTCAACAGCACAGCAGGCTGGACCAGCCTTGGGGAAGTGCAACCCTGAGCAGGAAGGGCTGGCCTGCTGCCCAGACCATGACAATGCAGATGGAATCACTCTCACATTCCTCCCTGGCTTGACTGTGCACATGCAAAACCACCCACAGCGGCGTCTCAGCTCTGTGCTCGTGCCAAAGAAGAGATTCTGTGGATGAGCAAGGTCCCTGACATCCTCTGCCATGTCCTGTGGCTGAGTGAGCTGTGGAGCTCTTTGCTGGCTACCAAGTGGCCCAGGAGTGCATTCTTGCCTCATTGCCTTTGATGTGGCTGTGTTTTCTGCAGTGCTGCAGGAATAGTCCCTTGTGGTTATGTTTGTGCCAGTTCCATGGGCTCAGGTTGTCTCCCTAAGGAGACAAGGTTGCTTCCTTGCAGGAACCCCTTGTTCCACCAAGCATTTCTTGATCACCACATTATCTGGAAAGTGGTGACACTTTTGCAGCCTTTCACACCATCTGTCTCGGGGGGGCTCTGTGACTGTTAGGACTGTCAGATGCAACAGTGCTATGAAGAGCCAGGATGGTGTCTGTCTTGGGTTCATTGGTCATTTAGAAGTGTTAAGCCAACATACTACCATATTTTTGTGCTGGATAAAGAAAAAGAAATGTTATGTTCACAGAGTTTTCCCCATCTTGACAGTGTTTTGCAGGATCTAACTCCTGCAGTTATTCCTTTTAAAAAAATTGGAGGTTTCAGTAACCATTGATGTCATTTTACCTTATGAAATCTTTCTTTTCTCCTCCTTCCCATGTTGTTTGACTCTTTACAGTGAAATGTAATCTTTTTTATTTTCTCCTTCCATTATGAAAAGCCAAAGTCCAAACCTCTTAGTGACTTGGCAGCTACATTGTTGTACAACATGAGCAAAATTATAAAAGATTTTGTTGAAAGGTGATGGTAGGGGAAACCTATATGCAAGATCAGGAAGCATTGCCCTCTGGAATGAGGATGTAAATGAGTAGTTAATTGCAGGTAGAAGTTTTACAAGGTTTGGAAGTGTCACACTGCCCTCTGAAAAATCTGAAAGAAGTGACCAAGTCTCAGATCCCTGCTTTTACAAGAAATGTGTGCTGTGAAATCCATACAGATCAGCACCTCCATTGTGTGCAGCTGGCTTGGAGAAGTTTTTAATATTCACAACAAGAGTGGCGTAATCTTACTCCAGCCAAAATGTTGGTGCAGTTCAGATTCTATTGCCCTGTTTAGGCTTTTATTTATTGTGTCTTCTATACAGCTGATGGTATGGAAGAGAACCTGTGCCTTTGAAGCATTCAGAAATAAAATTAAATAAAATAAATAAAACAAAAAATTACTCAGACCCTCTGTTTTTAATTTAGAGAGCTTTTAATAAAATATAGCATACTTATTCTGTAGATTACTTAAATGAAAATAAGTACTCAAGGGTGACCTAAGATGTCTGAGGTTCCCTCAGACTTACTTTGGTTCTATTGGTCACATTTTTTTCCTTCTTTTTTTCCTCTTCTTCCTTCTTCTTTTTTGTACTATTCCTCCAAACAATTCAAGGTTTAAATCAGAGACCATATAGTATTTTCTTTTCTTGGCTTAGTCTGAAGCCTCTGCCATCTCTTAATAAGATTTTTTTAAGTGGGGCAGGAGTGGTGGTGGGAGAACACATGGCACTACAGAACAAGAGAAAGTGTTCTGTGATTGATTTTCTCACCTGTTCTGAGGAGTTTTGATTTCTGATTTTTCTTTTCTTTTGCCCTAGATCTGCCTATGTAGGTCAGGAGCATATTTTTATCAGCACTTGATGGAAGCTGGGCTCTTCTTATGATGGGAGGAAGACTGTGTGTCAACACTTAAACCTTTTCAACATCCATTACCTTTACAATTTTCTGTGAGCTACCATTTACTTTTCAAGTAAGTGGGCTCTTCTTTGTGGTGAAAGTCCTGGGCATTTTGGAATTATGTAATCACAAAGTTATCTGACAATGAAAATCTGTAATACATTAGGGCCTGTGAAAGCACGGTTTAAAAGCAGTCCCTGCCACAGAGATGTGACATTTCCCTCTGCAAGGACACCACGTAGAGGGAAGAAGAAGTCCCAAGGGGCTGGCAGGTGGGATCCATGGGTATGTGTGTGGACATGGGCATCCTTGGATGCTCTGCTCATGAGGAAGTGAGTACCAAAAAACCTGCATGAAATGGCTCATTCACTAGATCTTGTTGCTACAGCATTAGAAGGGTAAGTAAAGCTGCTAAATGTGAACTTGCTCAAGTTGTTTTTTAAGGCAGAATACTTTCAAAGCAGCATAACACTTTCTCATAAATACGGGGCTGTAAATCCTTCCCTTGAAAAGGGTTCTCATATCCACATTTCAGTCCCAAGGGTAATTTTTTCTATGATGTAAAGCTGTTTCACTTCTATGACGTTCCCCACATGTCCCATCTGTGATCCCACTTGCTCACAGAGGACGCTTGTGGCATTGTGAGAGGAAACTTTTCCCTGGGAATCATCCCTGCTAACAGCAATGGCTGTTCTCTGTTTGAATCTGCCTACCCTCCTAAGATGTGCTTGCCAAGGAGGCGATTTTATATGTGTGGAGGGAGCATTGGAATTGTAACTTCCTGGCACTCGACTTTGCAGGCAGTTCTAAGAAAAAAACATCCGTGTGCTTTCATATCGTGAAAGTGATGTGGAAAAACTTTGCAATCAATTTGTGTGCACAGAGAAAATGAATGTTAAAAGCAGCAAGCCCAGATGATCAGAAATGCACAGTGGATAGAGATAAAGGACTCATGGCCTGATTTAGTTTTTATCCTTTTGATTTTTTTTATTTTTAGTTAGTCGTTTGGTTTGACTTTTCTTCTTGAAGGAACTGGATGGATTTATGCTCCTGGCAAAGAGAAAAAAGGTACCATAGGGTTTGAATTATTTTGTGCACTTGGAAAAAAGTTTGTTCTGTCAGAGGTAGGAAAAGATATGAAGTGCAAGCAAATCTCTGCCTGTATTTATGTATTTTAAAAACTAGAGCCAACTCTGATTAGAGTCTGAATGAAACAGAATACTCNTGGGAATGAAAGTAGAAGGAAAAGTGAGTTGCTTTGAGAAAATTAGGGAAATGTAATCAGAGTTATGGTGGCTGTGGGAATCTGAGGGGAAGACCAAAGTGTTTCAGGTACAGAAAGGCCCTTCAACAAGGTCTTTGCACCAGAGAACTTGCAAAGACAGCATAATACCTGGAGGAAGCATGAAGCTTTTACTCTCTGACTCATCATTTCTTGTCAGAAATGGCAATCTCTCTGCTAGGTGGAGAAAATAGGAGGAAGCTCTGCTTAAGCATCCGTCTAAGGACTGGTAAAAGATGATGAGGGGAAAAGAGTCATCACAAAGACATTGTTCTTCATGTGAAAATGAGAGAGAGAAGCTCCTCCAAGTGCCACTTTTGACATTCCCATGGACAGGAGATGTTTTTCCGTGTTATGTCCTTATTGCTGCTGTGATCCTCTGCTGCTTAGACCATTGTGCCATCTTTCTTCAAATATTTGCATAAGCAGCATATTTTACAATGTCATTCTTTGAGATATTTGTCTCCGTGCATGGGTTAAATAACTGACTTCTTGTTATAGGCAAGCTGGGAATGCATGTTTTATAAATATTCATTGTACAAGGAATTATCTGCAACAATGTTAGAGGAATCTTCCACACTTCTTGAGGCTATCAGATATGTTTTACAATACATATATGGTCGCCCTTAATTTCACGTGTCTGCAAATTTCACTGTCTGAAAATGGCTGGACTATTTTTCTTTCAGTGGCATTCTCCCATTAAGTTTTTATTTATTAAGTTTTAAGTTATCTCAGCCTAAGAAAGGCATTTGGAATGGTGTCATCCAAAAGAGATGGCCATAGGAAATTCTGTGGGGGTAGATTTGATTTGCATGTGTTGTGCCTGTCTCATTCAGAAAGGGGAGAAGAAAGGAGAAAGTTTCCATTTAGAGGCTGTGACATTTTCTTGAAATATGATGTCTTTTCCTTGCTTTTTACATTCAAGCATTCAAGCATCTTTTCTTTCATGACTGAATAGCAAAAGAAGGACAGAAGTTGATATATTTTCATGAGAAAAATAATTTTAAATTACCCCTTCTACTCTTATTCCAGAGATCAGTCTGTTGACATCAGAGAATGGTGAGATAAAAGCAAATTTAAACTGAAATGGACACTTGCAATGTAAAAGAAGATCTTTATTTTGTAGTCACCCTGTAGACAATAAGAGAAGTATGAAATGGGTTGTTTGCCTCTGCCTTTGCTAGAGACATGTGTGATCTTTCTTACTTCATTTGCAGGCCCTGCTTGGAAATCCAACACTTGTTACCTTGCAGACCTGTCTGTTTGTGGTACCCAGGGTGCTGTGGAGATAATGAAGGTGTTTGGGCAGTCCCCTACTCTGTCCAAGCTGCAGCTGGGGCAGTGTGTGTGGCAAATGGTGTGAGAAATGTGTTAAAGTGGCTGAAGGCAAACACCTACAGCAAAGCCACAATTTACACTTAAAACACAGATCAAAATTTGTGCCATCAAAGGACCTCCAGAGAGAGGTGTTTGTCACTGCTGTGCTCTGCTTGCAAACAATACTTGTGAGTGCCATAGCCCCAGAGACATGAATCTTACTTGCAGCAAGAACTTGTCCTTATCCAAAGCATTGCTGATATTGTTAAATTTGCCAGCCCCTTCAAGGTGTGAACAAAATAATGCTGGGGTAAAAAAGGTGGGTCAATATGGTCAACCCTAATTTAGGGGGCAAAGTGCACCTGTATCTGTGAAAACCACTTTTTTTAAAAAATAGGTATTTATACAAGGAATTATTTCTGACATGACTTTAAGCAAATGTCCCTTCCTAGTTTTCCAAGCCCCACTGATAAAATTGTGGTGGTAAAACATTAGATCCTTCCTGTGGGGCACATGTAAGAATTCCCTCTTTTAGTTTCCTTTATTTTAGGAGGTTTTCACAGTGTTAAGGGGCATTTCATGCCAAAGCAAATCCATACCCATCACAATCCATTGGCATCCACTGTTTGTCTATTTGTTTCCCTGCAGGAAGATTTTCCTGCCAACATACCTGACCTGTGACTGCTCAGATGCCAGCAAAAGGGAATCTCAAGTGGGAGTGGGGGGATCCCTTCCAAGGGACGCCACTGAGAGATGCAGAAGCTTTAAAAGGATCTCCAGAGCCAGAAGATCCTTTCCCTGCAGAAAGGGCAAATAAGGAAAACCAAAGAGCTTCGATCTGCACAAGTGAACCAAACAGCAGAATGTCAAGGGCTGATGCTGTGATCTCCTACCACACATATCCCCAGATGCATCTAAGCATCTCCCAGCATGTATTTTTGCACAGGAGTGAGCAAAATAAACCACTTGAAGGAAACTTCAAGGGTATCATTGGAATTATTTTCCTACACGTGTGAAGCAAGTACAAGACAGTTGCTGGATTTTGGTTTAAACTCAACTATGAAGAAAAAGTGTGCTATAAAAGTCATGCTGTAGCTCATATATTTAGCCCTAATTGTGGCTCTATATATATAGAAACATGAAACCACAGCACATCTTCCAAGTAATGTAAATTTTGAATTACAGGCTCCTGCTCAGTGCGCTTTGAAGGTTTTCTAGTTTTTGTACAGATCTTCCACTTCCTGTTGAAAAGAGCAAAAGAGATGCCTGTGAAGTTGGATCAATCCTTCTATATTTTAATTAGAAATCACCATTTGGGGGTTTCAGTTGTTAGCATCTGTGGAATAATTTATGGCAACAGTAGATCTGTAATACAGCCCTGCCTACTCTCATTGTGGTCATAGTTAATGATTTCCGTGCTCTGTGAAAGAATTTTGGGGTAGGAGTGTTTGAGGCTCTCCATAAAAAAAGGAAAACAGAAAGAAAAAAAGCCCAAATTAATTAGGATCAAGTGTTTTACACAAACTTTTTAAAAGGCAGATCACTCAGAAGGATGAAAGTGATATAGGGAGCTGTGTAGTCACACTGATGATGCCCTTGCTTGTGTAAAGCTGCCATTTAGACCCCCTCAAAAAAAAAAGCCTCTCTAACTGCATGAAACAGAGATCCTGTTTTGAAAGTGTGTTGAAATTAAAGCTCCCTTGAAATAAAGATGAATCTAAAAATGTTACAAGTAGCCTTAGCATAGCCCAGAAACACAAACAGAGCTGAATATTTCATTAATACAGACCCATGCCTGCTTTGGATTGCAGCAACACTGTCCAGATTGCAGACCTATGGGATCATTTTCTTCTTTTCCTAGAAGTTTAAAAATGCATGGAGGATTGGTGACAAGATCCCCTGAGTGGTTTGTTAGTGTTTTTGCATTCTAAAAATACCATGGCTTTTTTTTATTTTAATTTCTTTGGTAAAGTTCCTGGCCATGTTATGCTCTTGGTAGTGTTCACTTTCTCTGCCTTTCTGCTTCAAGTTTGGAACTCCAAGGCTTTCTTTTGGGTTTTATCAAATTACACACTGAAGAAAGACATACACTTCAGAAACAGATGGATTTAATGTGCATGAAAATACATGCCTTTTAAAGAAACTAAATTAGTAGTTCCACTTCTACCCCTTTTTATTGAAGACAGAGCTCTGAGAGATCTCCAGTCTAAAACACAACTTTACAAACATCAGCAAAATACATTTATTTGCATGGAAATTTAAAAGAGAGTCACAGAAACCTTAAATCTGACAGTTTCTGGTCGACATGAAGGGAGATGGGACAGTACTAGTAAATAGATATATAAAAATGGCTTCATGTATCCATAACCAGTGGATATTTCAAGACTTTTATTCACCATATATACTGAGTACCTCTGTAAATTCACAGCTGTCCATGTCTCTAAACATTTTCGTTATACTGAAGTTAATCAGGAACAAGAATTTGGGTTTTTTTAGTTGCTAGTCAGTGTTAATTCCTTTTCAAGCTTTGCTGTCTCTCCCTAGGGACTGAAAAGCAAAAGAAGACCAGTTTCTTTATTTTTTTTTTCCCTTTAGAAAGCACCTGGCTCCCACAAAACTGCATTACATAGAAAATATAAAGCAGAAGAGCTGCGTCTTTGACCAGCCCTGGTCCAGCAAATACGGCTTTTGACTCTGTGTTGGCTGAATTTGAAGAGAAATGGGTTGAATTGCTGTGGGAGGATGAAATAGAAGGAGTTGTGAAGATTTCCTCTGGGACAGTGCATGGGACAGAGCCGAAATTACTCCTTCATTGCGTATATGTGTGTTAATCTGGAGTCCCAATACTCTGTTGAAATAACGAGTGACCCAGCTTCAGGATTCTTTGTGGTGTTTCTGGACCAGACAAAAACAGCAAAATGTCAGCAATACTTCATCCCACCTGGGACTATTTAGACACCTGATTATGTCTACAATTCAGCAAGCCACTTAATTATATTCCTGGCTATTAATGTAGAATCAAGTCTACCCTTTTTTTTCCAAGTCCACTCTGAGCCTTTCAGGGAATAGGAATCAGCTGCTGAACAGGCTTGGAGCTGCACGTGTGCTTTGGGACTTTGCTGAGCCTGTGCCCAGCCAGTTGGGTTTGCAGAAGTGGCAACACCTCCCCACTCCCTTGTTCCTGGAGGCTTTGATTTGCGAAGGAATTCTTTTAAAGGAAGTGCTGAGGTGCATGCTTATGAGTTTTCCCTGACCAGTAACACATGGAGATCGTCCCAGGATTGTGCTTTATCAAAATAAGCTGCTTCCTCAGTGGGAGCAGTTGAATCAGACCATCAAAGAAGAAAATAACAGTTGACATAAACATTCATCCTTCTTTGTAGAAAGCAAGCATTTTCCTCTCAGAAGTGCCTGGGGTTCTGTTAGCAATTGATGAACACCCAACACGTGACAAGTCAGTTCTAACTAGCAGCTAAAATCATGCACTCAGCTTTGTTGTCTGATTTTCCTGATGCAGCAAAACAGTTTCTGTCACAAGAGCTACTTTTCTTTTGCCAACCCCATTGCCAGTACATGGCCACATTCCAAGAATGTATAGACAGAACCCCCCACTTGAGAATAAATGCTAATTTGTAGTATGTTTTAAAGTCTTAATAAAGTTTTTTGGATCATCAGCTAATCTTCAAAATGAAAAGGCTTTTATTTTAAATTTTCCTGAATTGGACCATCCATCTCTAGTATGTATTCCAATGATCTCAAGGACTGTTTGAATTTAGGGCTTTTTTTTAATACTTCCTCTCTCAGCTTGCAATTAGATGATTCAGTATTTCAAATGAATGCAGCTGATCCAGCTATACTTTACTACATAAATGTGCTGAACTAGCATTAATTTTCATTCTTTAATTTTACACAGTGTTTTAAATGGTATATAGCTGAGAATTAGCTGCTTTGGGCTTTATCTGCAACTATTACAACTCCATTCTTCTCCCCTTCCACCTCCACCTGCAGCTTACCCTAAAATGAATCAGAATCAGGGTGTTGATATGTGTCGCTGACAGGGAAATTTTGTGATTCTTGAAGACTCTCATCCCAAAACACTTGGAAAAAAGAAATTGGCATGATGAATCATGAACTAGTTACGTCCTCCTTATAGCCCTACATTTTGTTTAACAACTTTCCACCAGATAACCTGGTTATCTTACTACTTTACTGGGTCCCAGGCCCTTGGTAACTAATATAAATGTAATGTAAACACTCTCATGGGCTCTAAAAAAACCTGCTAGCTACTTTTGAGAGGAGGCTGGGTGTGGAGTGGTGCACGATAGGGAATGTTCCTGGTCGATAGTGCTGTGGGGACACAGAAGGTTTATCTCTCCCCATTCCTGCGGTGCTTCACTCTTAGCCCAGAGGGCTTTGTGCCATCCAACCCATGGGCTATTCTTTTTTAAATTATTGTGGTGGAAAGAGATTTAAAAACATTTGGGACTTAAAAATCACTTAGGGGGAGGTGTTATCTTAGGGCTGTGGGGAAGGGGGTGAGGGGCCCACGGTGAGGTTTGTGGAGCTCCTGTGGGACATGTCGAGGCCCTGGTGTGCTTTCAGCAGGGGCAGGGCTGGGAGCCACTGTACAAATTTGCTGGGAGGAAGGCAAACAAAGAAGTCAAGAGATGTACATAGGTGATAACAAGGTAAATATTAGAGAAGTTGGCCTGTATTATACTAATAGAATGGGGTATCAGCAAGGAACAAATAGTCAGACATTCACGGCTGGTTGGGCTGAGAACAGTACCAGCCTGGGCTGATAACACTGCAGCTCGATGTTGGTACAACTTACACTGAAAGCAGGGCATTGCAAAGCAGATAGGAAGAATAAGAGGTCAAGATCTCTCCGCTTTTTTGCTTTCTGAGTTAGTGTTTGCTTTCGTGGAGGAAAGAACCATGGCAGTGGAGTGCTGTGTGAATTCAAAGGCAAAGCCCTCTCCATTTCCCCCTTTCTAGACATCCTTCACCTTCAGAACATCACATATTACTGAGCCAGGGAGTTGCCAGGGCTCTGTGACACATCTTTAACTCATTCAGTGAAAAGTCTGGCTTTCCTCATACCTGATATATGGATGCTAATTGAGGTATCCACCAATTCCAGTAGGATGTATACTGGACACTGTTGTGGAAGAGGAATAATTTTTGATAATTTAGTCATAAATGTTCTCAAAGCGAAGCTGCCTCAATCTCCATTCCCCCAAAATTTCTTGTCTGGTCCTGCGATCATGGGAGACTTGCAGCCTTCCCAGCCTTCCCATCCCTGCATGATGACAAATTATAACAGAAAAATATCTTTTCCCTGTGTTTTTTTTTTCCCAGGAATATGAACACACTTGAAGGCCACATCAAAGGATAGTACCTCATCACTAATTCACAAAGCATAATAATATTGTTTTAAAGCAGTTGGTATCCCTTAATGCATCACATGAACACAGCAGTTTAGCAGAACCAAAGACCAGAAATGTGGGTTACAGTGGCTGAAACATCAATTTATCAACTTCTCATTCAGAGCCCAAGCCACAAACTCATATCAGGGAGAAGTTCCACCTCTGCTGAGGTCAGTGAGGGGTTTGCTGATGGCTTTGTCTTACATTTCCAGAATCTCAGATGAGCTCAAACCCTCTCACCTGGGGTTTTCTTGGGAGCTCATTCATATATCAGTGGGAAGAAAGCAGAGATGTTCTATAAATCTGCTTTACAAAATCAACAAATATTAAAGTGGCACTTCTGGAGTAAGAAGTATCCTTTACAGCTCAATGTGATTTCAGTAAGATATGTGACAAGTTCATTTCAAAATACTTTGTTTCACACAAACATACATTTTCTAAGCCATGATTTGTTATCTAATGTTGAACAAATTGCTGTCTTTATTCCATTAAAAAAGTGTTCCATAGCACCATGAGAATTGTTCTTAAAATTTCTGTTTCAGAGGGAATTTTAATGTCCAATTCCTAATAATTCTCTTTACTTTTGTGTTTTTGCACTGAGTGTGTTGAATGAGGACTGTTCGATGTAGCTGATAAAATATTTTTGGATTAGATTGTGAATAACCTAGACCTCATATGTATTTAAGTTTCTTTTACCATATGATTTATTTGCTTGCAATATTTCCAGTTCTGTATGCAGTATGATCAACTTTTTGTTTTCCTAAGAAGATAAACAGAGAAAATCCAGTGGTTACCAATCTCCTCCCTATTTGTGTTTCCACATTAATGTGGACAAAACAAATTATTTTTCTTAAAAAAGCTTTGTAAGGCATGATAGATATTTGAGTGTATTTTTGTGCAAATTTAACTACTTTAATGAAAAGTGGATGTTGTCCCTGCAGTTCCTGTACAATGGGTATTATGGATATTATTACAATTTGCCTTATTTTAGTGACCACAGAATCTTTTTTTCCTTTTTTTCCCCCCCTTTTTTTATTTTCTGTTGTATTTCATACTCTTGTGACAAAGTTTTACATTACAAATGATATTATGTCTTGGGGACTTTTTCTGGGGATGCAGAAGCATTTAAGGATCTCTGACCTTGCACCCCAGGGGCCTATTGGATCTATTTTTCTGTGTCTTACAGAAACCTGACCTGCATGGAGGTGCAGAGTTGCAGAAAAGGAACTGGAGCAAGACATCAATTTGGGTGTGCAGGATTGTTTCAGAGGCTCACATGTGATTTCTCCTTCTGCAGTTCATCCTATGTTCATAAAACCTTCTCACCTCTCTCTAGGGATGGGATTTTGTGAAGGGCTGACACAGGCGACCCCTTAGTCCAGATTGCCTTGTGATATCTGTGAGTAATTTCTTGGGTTTTTAATATAAATACAAAAATCAGAAATTATTGCCTTCTCTTAGAGCAGTTCATGGAGACTCAAGCCCCGGCATTCTTAAAACAAGAATAGATATACAGGAGAGATCCAGGTCTTCCATTCAGAACCTCTGTTTTTAAATATCACCCATTTCCTTGACCTTAGTAAAGATAGAAAGTGGTTGTGACTCAAGACTCCTATAGAAGGCTATAATACGCTTGATATATATTAGAATATTTAGAAATATTCTGATTTTTGGCTTTCTTTTTAACTAATTCTTGTGGCTTTGCTTGCCAAAACAGCACCTTTGAAAAGCAAATGCCTCACAGAAAAGTCTGATAAGAACAACTCGATCCTGACTCTTGCTCCAGAAAAGAAGCAACCCTTCAACTCCTCATGCTTCAGCTTGTTTTTCTGAGAAGTCCCCCATAAATAGAGAAAAACTTATGCCTCAGGGAGGCTGTGGGCAGCAGGTTTGCAGGGGGCTGAAGCTGTGTGTGCTCGGGAGGCTGCCGAGCGTGATGGTACGGGGAGAGAACAACCTGTTTCTCCCATCAGTCTGATAGCATCAATGAATTGTTAAAGCAACAATTTTCTACCAGCAGCGCTTCATCTGATGTCTTGGTAAGCCTGAGCAGCTTTAGGATAGTTTTGTGCAAGCATCTTTACCCTTTTTTTGGACAAACCCTATCAAAGATCCTCTTTGACCACTACCTTACACCCCTGTGACAGGTAGCAATAAATTCTGGGGAGAAGGATGAGCCAGTATTTAACAATCTTGAAATGGCAATGAGAAGGAAAGCTAAACTAGGCACATGGCTCAGAAAACATGTACTTTTCTTTTAAAAGTGATACATGAATAATTTTTTTATAGTAAAATCACTAAACTTTTCTGTAGCTGCAGGAAGGAAGAAATGGGTAATTTTTCCTTTTTCTCCATACATCTCTATTCTTTCTGCCTTCCTTAGTAGAATCACTGGGAAATGAAAAATTAATTAAACCAGTTGGAAAACAAGGAGTTTGAAAAATATATAAATTTGTGAAGAATACAAAATATGTAATGTCAAAGCTGAAGAGTTTAGTTTCGTCAATTTAACATGCTCAAAAAACATTGTGACAAGGGGTTTTGTTGTTGTTGTTGTTCTTGTTGTTGTTGTTGATTTAATGTTCCTTTTTCAAATTAAGAAAACGTGGCAGGGGAGATCAACTGACGTTTTGTTACAACATTCTTGCTTGTGTTAAATATTTTCTCCTTACAGGAAGACAATCACCCTGGAAATTTCTAAAATACAGGATTATCTCATTCCCAAGTGCTGTGAAAGTAAAAATTGTTGTGAAAGTAAAAATTTCTGTGAAAGCCAGAGAGATCCCACTGCTTACTTACTTTTACCTCTAACATTAAATAGTATCAAGGAATATCCTCTGTGTGAAGGATGCCAAAACTTTTCCTCTTTTCTATACAGCTTGGTGGTTACTGAGTCTCACTGCTAATTTTGTGGAGTTTCTCCTAAATAAGGTGAGAAAACAAGGTTGAAAAATTTTCCTGCAAGTCATGTTCAATTGAAAAATGTTGTCTTCTTGTTTTCAGAGGCATTTTCTTCCAGAATTTCTATGCCAGATGGATCTTGAGCTTGCACATTCTTTTATCTGCTCCCGTGGCTTCCAAGCATTGACATCTGCACTGAGATGTTGGTTTTCAATGCATATTTGTGATCCTGGCTTCCTCTGTCTCTTTGTTTGCCCATTAAAATCTGTCATGAAACTTTTCTAGCTGAGCAACTTTTCTGCCATGTATACAGAAAGTATAGTGTGTCCATGTCATAAAATTTCAGAAATAATGGTGTTCTAAGTGTTGCTGAAATGCCATTTATGCAATCTATGCAAAAAACCCAATTAATTTGAGTAATCTCACCATGTGATTAGCAAAATTTCTCTTGGGTGTCATGAACTGAATATTTGCATCTCTGTGGTTACCTGGAAGTGTTACCGGACAGGCTGGAAATCACTTTACTGAAAAATAAGCCAGTATTTTGTGGGAAAAAATACCAACTTGAGCTCCTAAAATCTGTCATTGTGTTCTTTTTATTGGTGGTGGTGGTGGAGATATTCAGCTGATGAAAATTGTCTTATTGACATTTTCAAGGTACAAACTGCCTAAACTTTCTTCTGCTGAAATCCTCCTTCAAAACCAGTTTCAGTGTTGCGCTGAGAACTCTGCTCTGGGAAGGCAAAATGCAGTCTGAGAAGGGAGGGTGGGACACAAATGTGGAAATTTTCAAGCACACCTGGAAGTCAGTGGAAATTGGGTTGCAGAGTTCCTTCACTACTTTTAAAAAAATCCCACCCAAATAGCACTTGCAATTTCTGGAGGATGTTTGCTTTTCTGTTACTAGGAGCAACATGTTTTATGTACGTAGAACTGACTAGTCCAAAAATGTCATTTCAGCAATTGTAGCAATCACTTTTTTGTCTCGTTTTCCTTATGGGCCTAATTTCTTTCACCTCTGTGGCCTGCTGAAACATTTATAATTGGGAATGCCCCAACGTACTGACACATTTGTGATGATTAAGATTTCCTCCAGCAAAGGGATAGGCAGAACTTTTATTTTTTATTCCATTACCGTTCCTATTTCAAACATTCACAGAGCTGTGAGACCAGGAGGGACCATCTCAACTACATGAAGACAGGCTGCAAAACTCCCTCCAGTTCAGCACTGCAAGTCATAATTGAGTAAGGCTGAGCAAATCAAGCTGTGAATATCTATTTGACAGACAACTCACTCTGATTTGAAGGCACTCATGGATGGTGAATTATTTGTAATGGCAGATTACAGGCTGAGGGTAATGACTTTCTCAACCACCGTACCTTACTCTCCCTAATAATTTTTTTTCTGTGTTCCTGGTATAATTTACACCAACAATTTAACAGCTTAGCTTATGCCTAGGAAATGTCTAATGGCACTTGCAAATGTCCTTATGGCTGGTTAGGGCCCTGGGGAACTTGTTGCATTTGTAATTGTAGCATATATTTCATGGATGTAGGCAAAAATTATATCTGTGACGCCACCCCTGTATGAAAAAATGTTTATTTGCAGTAAGGCTGTGGCATAGTTATATTCTAAGCTTAGATTTGAGGTTCCAAGAGCATTGTTAGAAATCCTGTGATCCCAGAAGACACAGTCTCCTTGCTCTTTTGTATAAGCTCACTCTTCTGGATTGAGGTGGAACAAACTGCTTTGACAGGATGACTGTGTACCAGCGAGCTCCAGGCCAGATGAGATATTATCTCTTACTCTGCGAGCTTTATTCCTAATCACTTGTTATGCCTCCTTTCACAGCCAGCTTGGGGACAGTGAGACCTCTACTCTGCGTCCAGGGCTTATCTGTCTAAAATGTGGTGTTCTTGTACTCGCTGTGGTGAGGTCACCACAGGCAGAGATGGCGTGGGGTCATTGCATTGACACAAATTGATTCATGTCTGTGACAGAATGCCTCTCCATCAGGGCACTGGGATGGACAATAGGTAGGAGAAATAATGTCTTAACCCGCTTCAGTGCCATCCTCTATGGTGAATTAAAAAAAGATTTGCTTCTGGGTCAGAAATTCTGTCTGGAAGGCTTTGCAGACCTTTTATTGCATGAGAGGAAGACAAGAAAAGCCCAGAGAATGACAACTAGAATTTAGCAGTGGAAGCAAAGGATTTCAATAAAAGGGGTGAGATACAAAATGTTGATGTGTGAGTGTGTAGAGACAACTGACACGTTGGAAAAACCCAGAGGAATAAGGAAATTGGGAAATAGGAAACACCAACAGCCTCATCCAGTAAATAAATACTTGATATAATTTAAACTGAGAAAAGCAGAACCTTTCCAGACAGCACAGCAGGCCAGGATATAGGAGGATATAATGCAGAGGTTAAATTATCATTTAAATGATCATTTATATTGGAAGAAGGCTGAGTCCTCAGGCAAGGGTGAGGCCAGTTGCACCATGCCCCGGAGAATCCAGGAGTGAGCCCTTTTACCTGCAGAAGTATGTGTTAAAGTGTGTGAGAAGTGAAGGGGAGGTATCCCTTCAACTTTATGCAAAGCTGTATTAAAGAAGAAATCTCCCCAGTTCAGTGTTTTCCTTTAGGAGGAACTTCTGAACATCTTCACAAAGGAAGCATGAATTAAAAGGATTTCCCTATAGTGACACACTAATGTGCATTTGAAGATGTGTTTTCAATTCATAGTGTAAATTAAATTCTTCTTTAAACCATTTCTACTGAAATAACTCAGAAAACACACATGAAAATCATCTGGTTTTAATTCCCTGTGGACTGCAAATCTGTAAGTGCATAATGTTTTAAGTTTCCTTTTATTGGTTAATCTGTTGGGCCAACTCAGTCTAGTCTAATTTGTACCAAAAACACTGAAATGTACAATTTTGGCATGGGTTTGATATGAATTTTCCTTGAAACACAGTGGGTTTTGACCAGGATGCCAAAGAAATTGAATTAATTCAAAATGTGGAAGATTTAGTGGTGAAAGGAAAAAGTAATAGAAAATATTTGCAAAGATTGGCTTTTCCCTCCTCTCTTTCCTGCCTGCCAAAGAACTGGGAATCCCAGCAAGCCCTTTCAAAAGGGGACTGTCAGGACAAAGCACCCAAAGAAAACACCAAGCACTGCCACCTCCTTGTTCTCTGCCCTTAACAGAGCTCCAGTAAAGGAAGCTCTGACCATACCATTTCCTCTTTTAAAATAAAAATAAGCATGCTAGAGGCTTTCGAGGCCTCCCAGTGTCCCAAACCTGTCTAATTCCTTATGGTACCCAAGCTTCTGGTATTTTATTTGTACATTTTGTTCACTTAATGCCCTTCACACCCACCTTTCCCTATGTGCTCCCAAGTTTGCCTTCAGAAAGTGGTGCTTGGGCACTAAATCCAGCTGCTGCAAACAGCTGGCCATTAAAAAATGCTTCAAAATGGGGATTTGTGTGACAGAAAACTTATCTTTAGCTGATACACTTCAGGTATTCAGTGTCTCAATCCAGGTAATCAAAATACACCAGGGCAGGTTGAAGTCTGTTGTGATTTTCTACATTGCATTCAAGTTTGAAAATAATTACTGGGGCTGTTAAAGGCAAACTGAAGTAGTTGCAGAGCAATCCAGAACCGCAGCTCTGGTTATATTAATTAGCAGCATTATATTAATTAACAGCAAGCCTCATAATGTGATGGGAGATCCCTCTGTTGCCAGCTAAGGTGAAGGTTGGCAGGGGAGAACAAGCGATATTCTGGCAGTGAAGGCAAAGTAAAGGCTGAACTATGGAGATCTGGCATTAATTCCTGATTCATTTACAGGTTTCCTGTGTAGCCTTAAATGGTGTAATTTCTTGGAACTTCAGGTCTCTCCAAAGAATGACATTTTTTGCTGCTCTGTACTGCCTGTGCTGCCTGCTTGGAGTGTTTTGTTGTTCAGATGATTTTCCAAGCATGTAGTGAAACTTGGGCATCTCATGCCAGGGATCTCATGCCATCAGGAGCTGGTGCTGATGACAGAGCTGGTTTTTATTTCTGTATTTGGGATCTGTAGACAGCTGGTGTATCTCTAGAAACTGCAACCTGATGAAAATAATTTTTCTACCGAGAGCAAACCTTGGTCAAAACATACAGATCTTAACTATGCCTTTCAAACCAGATCTTGAGGTTGCATATTTTCAGAAGGCTTCTTTTTTCCCCTCTTTTATTCTTTCTTTTTCCTTTTCTCTTCTCTTATTGCTTTTGCCATTTTCTGTTTTGACAAAATTCTGACTGTATGGTAAATGCTACAATTAATGACACAGGTCAACGATCTGCCCAAGTGTTGAACACCAGATAAAATATGTAATAAGTGTTTATTTTCATTTCTTTTTGGTTTTTTTTTGCCTGAACACAGGGGTTTGGTTTTGTAATTCCCAGCATAAAGATTTGTAAGCTCCCACACCAACACAGCAATAAACACCTTTGCTTAGATTTTCTACAACGTGAGAAGGCATCATAGGGTTAAATCCACTTGTTTTTATCTTGTGATTAAGACAGATTCAAAAATGGACTGGGTGGTCTATCAGGAAATAAATTACTCCCTTTTTAATTTCATTATCTTTCATGTAATTTTCAACTGGCATAACTCTAGACCTAAGTATTTTTATTTCAAGTGAAGTACGTGAGGGGAAGATCCTGCTCAAAATACTCCAGGGGAAATTTAACTTTATCAGTTCAACATGACACCCTGATTTCAAATGTGGTGCAGCATTTTCCTGACACTGAAGGGTTTTTATGGGTGACTATTTCCTTTCCTTATAAATATTTATGAAATAGACAGTACTTTATATGTCATTAAGATGAGATTTTTTGACCATGCTGCCTAATAATTTTTTCATCTCATGTTGTCCTTGGCTCAGGACTCACACTTTTGTCTGCCTGCCCAGGTTCAGGGTGGGACAAGGCTATTGTGAAATCTGCAGTGACATTTCACACTGCTAAACTGAGTGGATTAGAGACATCTGTCAGGCATGGTAATACCAGCTGGATTACCACTAATAATTTAAACCAGGTAGTGACATTTACCAGCACGGCAAGTACACTCCCAGTATTTATTTTGGTAAATCTACTTCACCAAAGAAAAACATTAGGTTTTCTGAGCTCAATTCTCATCCTTGCTTGACTGTGACTCTAATATTATACTCTGGTAAGGGGGCAGGTCCATATTGTTTTTGAATAATTTTAATTACTTTACTCAAATGTCACTGAATCCACAAGATTTTGGCACAAACTCTTCTTAAGAGAGTGGAAATCTTAGGAGATAGAGGAGTTCTTAGGAAGCTAAAAGAGAGTGGGCTTAGATTAAATACTAGGAAAAAGTCCTTTATTGTGAGGCTCATGAGCCACTGGCACAGGTTGTCCCAGTGAATTCCTCATCCTTGGAAGTGTCCAAAGCCAGGTTGGACAGGGGTCTGAGCAAGCTGGGGATAGAAGTTTTCCCTGCCGGTGACAGGGTGTTGGAATGACATGATCTTTAAAGTCCTTTTCACCAAGGCCAAATTTTACTCAGAATTTAGTCTTTCTTTTCCCCTTTTCTCTTTTCTTTTTTCTCTTTTCTTTTCTTTTCTTTTCTTTTCTTTTCTTTTCTTTTCTTTTCTTTTCTTTTCTTTTCTTTTCTTTTCTTTTCTTTTCTTTTCTTTTCTTTTCTTTTCATTTTTTAGGTAAAGCAGCTTTTTTAGCAATCAAGACAAGCCTTTGCATGTTTAATCTCCTCCTGCATGGGAACTGATTATGCTACTGCAAACTATACATTGGAGGAGCAGGCGGGGTGAGCTGAGGACATCATGGCAGGCGTTTGAGCCTGAAATAGTTTTTTTTTTTCTGCCAGGTTATGGTAGGAAATTACTGCAGACTGCTGCTGCAGTTGATAGGGTGTTAATTTGGTTAATGGGGCAGGAAGACGAGAACAGGGAGGTGCTAACTGTGAAAGTTCATCCTTCTTCTGGCCCGCATATTTCTTGGACAATCCATGCGTTTACACCCCTGCCTTTTGCTTTTCTGCATAATGGGAACTGACTTTAACTTTTAAATCTTGCTTTTAGGTTGAAGTGGCATATTTTCATTGCTCCTCACATCTGTGGGGTCTTGTAGGTGTACTTGGCAAAGCAGTAGGACAATTTACTCTGTCATGGTTTCTCTAAAAGTGAACTACGTTAGATCTATAAAGGCACCAGCTTCTGGACAATAGATAGGGTGAGGGATTTGTTTTGAGGGGAAATTTTAAAAAGTATTAAAAAAATAATAAAAGGAAGTAAATCAAGTCCTTCTTGCTTCAGCATCCTTGTTAAAACTTCCCTTAAGAATGGTTTCTTATCTCTATCTCTTCCTGAAACAGCAGGAGTTGCCACGGCCTGAACTGATCAGCCACTCACATTGATAAAAGAGCACTTGTGCACAACAATTCCAAATAAAAACTGCTGGTATGATGGGGTAGAGCACACTGCAGCCAGGAATTGACTGTGGAACAGGCAGTGATGGCAGGAGCAGTTACATATATTGAGCCAGAAGAGATCTGAGATTTCTTCACAGCAAGCTGGTTTCACACTGAGAACCAACCCCCACCTGGGAGAACTGGAACATCACAGCACAAAGAAAAGAAAATGTCTTCAAACTGGCATGAACACTATAAAAACACTGAAAAAAATAATATCCAAGCTCAGAGGCACATCAATATTGCTCCTCCAATAGAGAAATAAGACACTCACCTGCTCTACACACAGCCTGAGCTGGAGTTACCACAGAGTGGGAAGAACATTGTCTATACATATCCTGCAGCCATTTTTATCCCAGAGTGCCTTTACGTTAGGAAAAAAAAAAAAAAAAAATTATGCACAGGCCCCTTTTCATGCCACAAAAATGAGTCACAAAAGAAAGGTCTTGTCCACAATACACTCCAGGGTAATTTTTGCCCTTGGAAGAGCAGTGGAGGGATTGGAGCCTCAGCAATCATTCCTTTCACACTAACTATATATTTATTCTGTGTGTATTTTTTTTTAAAACTGATTTCTTAATCTGGGAATAAAGCAATGGCAAGAAACCCTGCAAGAACTTTTAGCAACAAAAGCAAAGTCTGTTGGCACATCCTAGTGTTCCCTGGGGCATTTGCTGGCAAAGGAGGGATGAGAAGGTGAGACCTCAGCTGTGCTCCTGAGAAGAAAAACTTTTGGGGCAAAAGATGTGATTTGGATGATCTATCCATAATCTCAAAGAGATGCTGAGCTATTCCACCCCAGGATGTAAATGGTTACACCATATCCAGCCTCTGGTATTTATCTGCCTCAGCCACCGCAACTGCGAGGATTTTGTTGCCTGGCTCCATGTGACAAAAATGGTCACTGGGAACCAAAATTGCCATCCTGGAAAACAGAGTAATGATGAGAATGAAATTTAGAAGAATAAAAAGGGAAGTTTCTCCCAACTGTTCTGAGCTTCAAACAATGAAACAGAAATTGATCGGTATTTGTTTGAGCACTGGCTCAAAAGGTTTGGTTCTGTCCTCGTCCTTCCCTTAGAAATCATCTCCTGCTGCTATCACCAGAGTGACTTTCTCTGACATTTTGCAGGCCTGTTATGAATGTTATGAATGTTTCTTCAGTGAGTCAGAAGGGCCATGTTCCACCCAAGCGAGGCTAAGAGACTTTCAGGTTGACATCAGAATTCTTGAATTCCTTTAGTTTTTGTCATCCTGTAATAGTTAAATGCAAGACGGGAAAGCAAGGGGGAAAAAAAAAAAAAGAAAGAAAAAGAAAATTGCAAGATTTTTCGTAATATCTGGAGAATCATCCAGAATGGAGAGATATAAACACATTAACTAAAAGGAACAGAGTTGAAGTATCTCTGTGTCACTAAACAATACAAATATTATTAGGAAGTGAAGGATGAACACATCTCCTGTGGAGACAGTCTGAGAGAGCTGGGGTTCAGGCTGGAAAAGTGGAAGTTCCAGGGATAATTTAGAGCACCTTTCAGGACATAAAGAGAGGGACTTTTTACAAGGGTGTGCAGAGAGAGGAAAAGGAGAATGGCTCTATACTAGAAGAGAATTAGTTTGGATTAGATTTTAGGAAGGAATTGTCCCCTGGGAGGGTGGGCAGGCCCTGGCCCAGGGTGCCCAGAGCAGCTGGGGCTGCCCCTGGATCCCTGGCAGTGCCCAAGGCCAGGCTGGACATTGGGGCTTGGAGCAGCCTGGGACAGTGGGAGGTGTCCCTGCCATGGCAGTGGGATTGGAACAAGATGATCTTTAAGTTTCTTTCCAACCCAGACCACTCTGTGAGCCTATGAGGTGAAAAAATTATGAAAAATTTTGTTGCTAGGCCTGCATTAGTGAATCTCATTTCTTTTAGAAACACAGTTTGAGTAATATCACAAACGGGAAATAAGAGTTTTTAATATAGGATCAGACAGCCTAATTTCTTTCTTGGAAGGGATTCTTACTCACTTCCCAGGAAGTTTTTAAACTGGACACCTCAGCTTTTTTTCAGATGTTAATCCAGTGTTGTAAGTACAATTAGACTGACTCAGATAGGGAATGTTGCACGCATTATTCTTCAGGACTTGCACAAAGAATTGACAGGAGCTGGAGATGCGATTTCTAGCTCAATATAACTATTGAGTACTTATCACTGCTCCCTCCCAGCTGGAAACATTAAGTGTAATCAAAGTTTAGGCATTCTGTTTCACTCTCTTTATTAATTGTGGGGTTAAACCACCCATGGGTGAGGTTTCAAGCAACACATTGAGGTTTAGTGCCATTATATTTGAATAGTGTACCGACTAATTACAGACAGACGTCCCTCCAGGTTATTGGTTTTGCCCCACGGAGCAGCATCCATGCTCATTACAGAGTCAAAATAACGAAATAGTCAACAAAATAATTTCAAAGAACAGCCTTTTCCCTTTACTAGGGAGCAGTTCTATGAAAGTAATCTTCATTTGCAATGGTGCAACAATCTTTTTAAAGGAGTTGAATAAAAGTAAGATATTACATTATCTTTCTTTTTTTCCCTCAACACTCCTCTGAAAGAGTTTTAAGCTCCAGAGGCACCTTGAAGGTAAAGGTCTGAGAACAGGGAACTTTTTAGCAGGGTACCAGATCCTGAGCATCTGTAAATCAGAAGGACTGGATGTCTTTCAGCATGTCTGTGCTTCTTCACACTCTTTTCACATAGATATCCAAGAGCTTCCAGAATGAAAGCTCTGGTCTCAGAGGCATGTGCTTAACTTTAAACACTTCTCAAGTGTTGTCTTATTTAGGAATTCCCTTTTTTTTTCCCTAAAGTGTAGGTACATTTTTAAGGGAGGGTTTAGATGGTGGTACATTTCTCTACTGTCAAATACAACAAACTTAAGAAAAATCAGGAAATATCAAACAGATATACCTGAGAACTTGATGTATTTGGAGCAAAAACTAATCTTTTTATTCTGAAATTCAGTTGAATTCTAAGTCAGTGCTGTGTTATTTGCAGGAAAAGTTTTTTGTCAGGACCTCAGATTAGCCCATCATAGTTGATAAGAGAGGACCTTTTGAGCACCAGCCCATCTGTGCTACCCAGTTCTGCTGCTTAGCAGTGTTGTAAAGAATTCCGTGCTAAAAAAGGAGATGCAAAGACTGGAAAAACCCTCATTGTGAAGTCCTAGTGTGAAACACCAAAATATAATTAAAAGAGAAAGCCCCACCAATTAACACGGATGGAAGACAGCACTTCACCCAATCCAGTTACAAATAAAAAAGAAGTCTGAAATCAGGTAAAATGAGGAAAAGTTGCTCGGAAAAAGGGGAAATATTACAGACAGCTTTTCCGGCAACAAGATAGTTCTTTTCCTTCATTCATTTTTCTTTTTCTTTCTGGTTGCTTAGATCTTTGGGAAGCTTCCAGGCATTGGGCAGTTAATTTATTTCAGCAGTGTAAGGAATAGTGCAGACGAAGAGCTATCAAGGAGCTGGACAAGTGACAGGGCCCCTCCCCGTCTCTGGATCAGGCAGAGATATTTCCATGGATTGCTTTTTCCCAATAATAAGAGTTATTTTCACATCTATAGGCCTTTTATCAGCTAACTGCCAAGGGTTCATGAATATAAAAGGCTTTGCAAATGGGGCAGAAATGAGGGAAGAATAACGTTGGGATGAGGGAGACGTAGTTCCTCCTTCTCTGTTTAAGTGGAAAGATGTTCCACCTCCCCTCAAAACCCTGGCTTCCCATGAACTGAATTGTCAAAACTCTTTATCCCAACATATCTAAGAAGTTGTGGTCATCACCTTCACCTGCAGACAGGTAGAGAGAAGGGAGGGGTCTTTTCCAGCCAGTGCAGCTTTCTTGGAGCCCAGGAGAAAGACTGAACAGATCCTGCTGGCCCAGGCTGGGTTACCGCAGGACATTTGTCCTACACAAACCTCTTTCCACTGCTGAGACACTCCAGGGAGCCAGCAGAGTGCTCTGACTGTGAGCTTGGCATCTCTCCTTCGCTCACACAGGTGGGGGGAGAGCAGCAGGGGGAGGACGCTGTGGAGATGGCTCAGAACCAAGGACCCCACCCAGCACAGAAGGATCCAGTCCCTGCACGGCTCTGGAGCCAGGGTCCTGCCGGCTGTGCTGCAGCAGAGCTGCTCCAAGCATCTGGAGGAGGGTGTGAGCCTGGATTCCTGCCCCTGAGGATCGTACAGCAGTGTTTGGGAAGCGTCACTCCTCAAAGGCAGCGGTTTTTGGTCACCCTGAAGCACCCCAGGGTGTTCTGGTGAGACCTGGTCTCACTAAATGCACCCTGCACTCCCTCTCTGAGGAGTATTCCCTTTCATTTAAGGCTTCTCCAGGTAAAATGGACACCTGTCCCACAGGACCAAACAGCCCTCGTGTGCATTTTGTGTCATTGCTTTCACCACTGCTACGCCTGACTGAGATTTTAGTCAGAGGGAAATACAAATAACCCCCTCCCTGACCTTAAGTGGATCAATAATAGGAAGCTCTCTGTTATCTTCCTCAAACCTTCCACCCAGCTTTGGATCTGAGCTGGCTGCTTCTGCAGCAGCAACACTTGTGTCTCCCTGTGTCAGATTTCCCTGGAAAATGGAAAGATAAATGAGTTGTGGTCTTGTAATACACGGCTCAAGGACAAGTTCCACATGGCTTGGGCAAGGGAAAAGAGCTCGTGGATTAGCTTGCAAGGCAGAGCACTGGCCTTTTACAGCACTTTAAATAAATCATCCTGTATAATTGCTACCACCCATCAGTTTGCTAAGATTAAAGAGAGATATTGACAGTATGTTTATAACAGGAGTCTTGATGTCCAAAAACACATAACACTGCATACTCTGGTTGATGCCAAGTCTCTGTAGGCAGGACAAAAAACATGCTTTTCACTTTTGTTTTAAAGTTTTCCTCTGGTTTAGCTCCTTTTCTGATGGGCACATCCATTGTGATACAGCTAATCTTAACATTTTTTTAGTCCCCTTTATTTTTATGCTAGGCTGGGTATCGGTAATTTCTAATCTGAACTCTCTGAAAACAATGACCTTTGCTGCCTTTCATGGGTTTTTGAGCAGTCTGACCAAAATTACCAGAATGTTACTCATAAGTATAGACTCTCAAGACTGTGCGTATCTAAGGCTAAAATCAAGTCCAATGTTTGTAGGTTCTCTAGGGAAAATTTTAGACCTTTATGTTCAGAACAAATAAGTTTTTATGGGTAATTAGAGATGGGAGAATCCAGTGTAGTTTTGTGTTTCACTAACTCATTTGAGCCTCTTAAAAACAAAATGTCCCAAAGAAACAAATCCTTTTATTTTTTTGTCATGGAAAAATACTATTCAGATGAATGCAATAAAGATGTTCTATTTTCTCTCATTAAAAGGAAGCTTGTGATATGGTTTGTTATGGTTGCAAGTAGTAACTTCCTTCCATTATATTAATTCCTGCTTCAGTTGCTTTATCTAGAGAAGCTTATTACCTTTTTGTATGGACTCTCTTCACAGCCTTGACTTCCCAGCAAAGCCATTTTCTTCTGAGCATTGAAGATACTGCAGTGTTTTTGTTGTTTTTTTTTTTTTTTCATGGAGAACAGCCCGTGAATATTCCTCCTGCACACACTTCTTCTCCTGCCACATCAACCTTAATAACGCAGCTAGTTTCACTTGCTCTGGCTCTTTTCCTGAGTGATAAAAATTACATGATATGATCTGGGTGAAGTGAGTTGGAAACGTTTCCCAGAGGAGCCAAAGAGAATTCCCAAAGGAGAGTGGCTGCCCCAAACTGAGATGCCTTCCCCAGAAACCTCCTGGCCTTATCACTTGTGACTCACAAACCTCCAGGGCAGCATCGGCTCATTCATCAGGTGCCATCAACCTCCTGCTCTCCTCCCAGCCTGGCAGGCATGGTTCCTGAAAAATGATGTTTTCTGTGAACAGCACAAAGCTTTTATTTACTCATCCTAATTCCCCATTCTTTACTTTGATTAGAGATTGGTTGTTTCTACACCTGATTGTTTCTTTCACTGTTACCTTCAGATGTTTGTCTTCCTTCAATCTGTCTTCCACCCAAAAGGAAATGGAAAGGGTAAAGATGAAAGTAGGAAAGCAATTTGAATACCTATTTTTAAAAAAATTGTTTTAATATTTTTTTCTGTTTCCTCAAGCACTTGGAGGACATCCTCACTTTAATTTGTTTAATGAAAATACTGATATAAAAAAATAATTTACAGTGAGCCCTCAGCCCTTTCTGAATGCACTATTTATGCTGCTTTTGCCACTCTTTGCTGCTCTGCTTGTGGCGCCTGACTGGAGTTATACCCACAAATGCTGTGACCATGATTTTCCCGAACTTTCCTCGATTCTGATGTCATGTAGAGCCATCTTTAAAAAAGACAATGGATGAAATATATTCATCCTGATGAGGCAAAACCCCTTGACACAGACCTTTCTCCTTTGGGTTGAAGATGGAGTGGCACTAAGGGATGTTTACTGACCAAATTCCGTACTTTGAAAATAAATCTGTGGTGGTGGATTGGCGTTGACAAGATTATTCTTACATCCCAAGTAGAATTCCTTGCCAAAATCCAATCACAACTTCCCCTCATTCTTGCAAACTCTTCATGGATCTTTATCTTGCCTTGTACTGTGCATTTCTAAGGCAGAACTCTGCTTTTGAGCTAAATAAACCCAATTTGGCTGACATTCAGCTGTGTGAACTCAGTGCTCCAGGAGGAGCATCTGTCCTGCAAAAGGTGTCCCCCAGCAGACCCTGCTTGGGTGCATATTGATCCTGTCCCATCCAGGTGGGCATTTTTGTCACCTGATGCCTCACAGAAAGGTTTGAAAGTGCTTTAATGGGTCCTGTTATTGAATGGGTTATTTTTATAATTTTATTATAATATGTTATCATTTTATTTTCTCCCACAAAGGAATAGGGAACTGAGCAGAAGATAGAAGGGACCCAACTCTGCTGTGCTAAGAGCAACAGTGACAAAACAAGGCAGTCAGGGTGTGAAAATAGTGTTTTCCTCAGTTTGCAACTGGCTAGGTAGGGAGTAACAAGGGTTAGCAAGAACTGAAAAGAGTAGAAAATGAGCAGGGGGTCTGATTTAAGCCAAAGGCTGTGAGTGACATTCAGTTCTTAGTATAGCAGAGAAATTCTGCCACGGCTTAGATCTGAAACTGGTCAATAGTGTGGATGCCCCCCCACTTCCTACCAACAAAACAACAGCTTGGGGTTTTTTAATTGTTTTTAATTATCCATGAAATCTACTTTTTTTTTTTTTTGTCTTTTCTTTCTAATTAGTTGTCCAGTTCCACAATGACAACTTTGATGCATCCATAGAAATAATTGCTCCTAGGGGTTGGTTTATCAGCTCTCCATTCTTTTTGTGGTTAAACGGCAATTTTCCTGTAAAGTATGTTTTAAATCTCACCTCCGGGAGACACTGCTCAGTGAAAACAAATACTTTAGAACCAGCAGGGAAACATTTTTTAAACATGCTGTGTAGCTGATGAGAATGTGCCTCTGCTCTGAGAAGTGGCATGAAAATCTCTGTGAGGAATAGGGGAGAGAGAAGAGGGAAAAACTCCAGAAGACAGTGGTCACTAACTGGATGACTAAGTAGCTTTTCTAAGGTTTGCCACATGCTTTTTTTTAAAACCATAAAAAATGGTTTTGTGGTGAGGCTGGCTTGCAATCCAGTCAAAAAATAAAAGTGGTCACTCTTTCAAAGTTCCCTGTAACTCCAGCAGCTGCAGACAAACTTAAAATCAGGCAGCAGAAGAAGGGGGAAAAAAAAAGGTCCAGTTCTTGTCCAGACTTTCTATATTTGGTTGAAGTTTTCCAACCAGGGACTTGGCAGATGACACGTATTCCACGAGCTTCCTGAGAGAGGCTGGGGAGAGGGAAGAGACTTGTGTTCATGATGCCTGCCACGAACATGAGAAAAGATCTTTAAGGCTTTAAAGAGTAAAGATAATCTTCAGAGCCAAATGTCGATGGAGATGGGACCATCAGGGCGATCTCACCTGGACAAAGCTGGAGGGGGCAGACAGGATATATTAATATTTGGGCTTCAGCTGCTGCTGTAACTTATTTGCAGGCAAATCCTTTGTGTCCTTAGTGCTGTGTGGCAGCAGTTTTCCACCTCAACCCTCCTCCAGACTTTTCAGGCTGTTTTTCTAGATCACTGTCAAGCACAGGCTGTAGTCTGCATCAAGTTGGGTGTGGACTGCATTTGCAGAGAGAAGGGTCAGCACTGGATGAGCGGTGAAAACCTTTCTTCAGGCTGCTGCTGTGATCCTGGCTTCCTGAAAAAGTTGATGCCACATGCATCAGTGTCATGTTGTGACCAAAACACATCACAGTGTTGGAGTGTGCACTATAGGGTATAAAAATTACATCCAGGCTGGGCAAGCTTGAATTCTGTGTTTTTCTGAGTAGTTTTCATCCCCCAAGTCCTTGGATTTCACACATTCTGGCCAGTTATCTACTGAAGTCAACAATAAAATTGTCATTGAGTTCAAGAGGAGTGAAGTACAAGATCACAACCTCCCACAAGAATAATTTTATGCCTTGATTTGCAGAGACTGAGCTGTGCTAGGAGACGCTTTCTGTGATGGGCTCAAGGAGTATCAAGCTGAGTTCACGATGAAAGAATGAACAGCATCATGGTGCCCCATGAAAACTGAGCAAGGAACTCATCTGGACAAGACATTTTGGGTTCTTCCTGAGGGATAATCCCTGATATCTGTGGTTGAGAATGGCAGGGACAGGACTGTGACCACCTGGAGTAAGAAGCAGACAGTGATTTTTCATGTTATAGGCCATCTTTTGTTTAGTATATCATCATTTGTTTGGGTTGCTTTGGGACTAGACTATCTCAGCTACGCTTTGTCCCATATTTCTGCACGAAAGGCCCTGACCTGTGAATGTGCTGTTAAAATTTATATCACACCACATTGGGAACAGGAAAGTGAGATGCTCCCCTGAGCGCTGGATGCTTTGCAGACCACCATGCCTGGTGCTCTGCTTCAACATATATGGTTTATCTCGGTAGGATCCTTCGGTGCTGAGTCAGTAAGAGCAGGACAATTTATGTTTGTGGTGTTTGCAAAAATAATTTCAGATGTCTATGATTGCACCATTCGTTTTCAATGTCAGTGGAAGAAGTGCAAATCATCTTGTACATGTGTAGTGTCCAGATTCCCTGGGGGTAAGAAAGTGGATGAGGAGAAAGCTTTACAAGCTAGAAAATATTTAATCCTTTATTTTTATCTTTGAGATTCCGGTCTCTGTAGGAACAGTACTAGAAATTGCTTAAAAGAAAGCACATCAAACTTTAGGCCAAATATTCCGCCATGGGATCAAGGTCCTGGCTGTTAAAAACTCATGTACACTCTGGAAAAACCAAATCCTGTGCTATATGTGAAAGGCAATAATTATTTGTTCCCCTTGCTGACTCAGATGCTTTAAGTTAAGCAGAAAAAAAAATGTTTATTTCTAATTTCAAATAAAAAGTCTGTGTGCTGACAGATACTGATTTTATAGTTGAAATTAGGGTGTTTTTTTTTTACATTACTTACAGCCAACAGCAGGACATGCTGTTCTTCAGGCTTGTATTTCCATCCTGATGTCACTAATCTCAGACAATGCAATGCAAAATGAAAATGAAAGGCAACATCTGGAGGAGGTGGAACGCTGCCTGGATGACCAATGTAAATTTTTCTGTAGTAAAATAGGCAATTTCAAGCTGATTAATTTGAAAACTCTTTTGCATCCTCTTTAGGGAAAAACTGAGAAAGTGGTGTTGAGCTTAACATATTGTACAAGCCTCTCTTCTCCAGAAGTCAGGTGATCAGGGTTATGCTGAAATTATCTGAATAAACTGCCATCTGAACATTATGTGCTTTTGGACATGTCAATTTAAGTGTGAGGTCATATTTTTTTCCCCCTGTAATTTTATTTCTATTATTTAAAGATAGCATTTTCCAGGATGACATTTAGCATGCACAGATTTTCTGTCTGCACCTGTGTTTGATGGATAAAAGATCACAGAGAGACTTTATCCTACTGCCTGTGAGGCAGAAAAACTCTGAGACATAAACTACATTTTAATGGACTGCCAACAAATATTGGAGAGACTATTCATCCATTTAAGACTGAGTAAATGCATAATTTTTACAGTACTAAGTACAACCAAACAATCACTTCATCCTCATCTTTCTTCCCAAAACCCTGGGCAGTATTGCTGAAAAAAGGTACTGTGACTGGTTTAATGAAGAACTAATGTGTAAGGCAAGGTAGCTTGTAAAGCTTTCCTTTTTTTAAAAAAATAAGTGCTTTCAAAAAATAATTTTATACAGTAATTTTGAGCAGTTTGTTTAACCAGCAAGTGTTGTGAATGTCTTATGTTTTCTCTGTACTGAAGAAAATTGTGAAATTTGACTGATTAGTCAGTTCCTGTTTTCCTTTTTACATAAATCTATTCTTATTTCAATTTCTTCTTTGAGGCTTTGTATGAGCTGCATACACACAGAGAAGCTTGCATGCATTTTGTATTGAAAAGGCCACCTCGAGTTTTCAGCCTGCACTTTAAAACCTCGACGTGAGAACTCTGATGCTTTTCAAACCTCACAGAGCTCAGAAATGAAATAAACCACGTGAAACCCACGTACGAACACCAGGCTTTCTATGGTGCTGCTCGCTATCTGTCTCAGAGGGAAAAGCTTTCTTGCACCCATACTTAAATATTTGCCTTCACATGAGGCAATTAGTCATTGTTCAAGAAGACAAAAAAAACCAAAACTGTACATGCTGTAGGTAAATAACTGCAGATATTTAAACTAAAACCTGAGAAGGAGAAGCCAAGAATAGCTCTGCAGATAAGCAGAGAGAAAGACTTTGCCCTGCTCCCTCCAAGTCAGACTAAGATTGTCAACAGCCCAGTTCAAACATGCACTTTCAGATTGAACTTTCTTTGCTTTTTGCTTTTATCCTTACTTATTATCTTTATCGGTGGGAAACATCTCAGCCATATCTGTATATAACTTTTTTTATTAAAATCACTGCACAGTGTATGCACTGCTATAGATTTCCAGCTTTGTCACGGTGTTGAAAGGAATAGGAAAGTGGTTTAAACCAGAGAGGAGGGTTATGTTGTGGTAAAAATACTGCACAAGACAGTCTGGGCACAGTCTCTGGCTGCCCTATCTGGCCAAATTGGGCAGGATCTTCTCTACAAAACCTGTTATTTGATCTAGAGGGTACTTTCAATTTTATTGATTTTATGGCTTGAGCCATCAGCATCTATGCTGCCTGAGAAGCAAGGCTGGAGCCAAAATCTCCCGCTCAGTTTGAGAAACGCAAAATTGAACCTAACATTTCCCTTGTGCCATTCCCACTCTCCCATTTTCTTCTTGTTTCAGTTGAGTCACCCTGGAGAGTAACTCTAGAGCCTTGATTTTCTTTTCTTGTCACAGCTGCCTGACACCTTCCTTCACAGGATGAACTGCTGGTTCTCTGTTGGAATTCATTATTTTGGGCAAGCTCTTCTTGTGAGTGTTGCTATTCCCTGCTGCTGAGCCGTTGGTGTTTTGGGAGAAACATACTCGGGGAACATCACTTTCCAGCTGAGTGCCTCTCCAGAGAGCAAGAGCCGTGGGTATTCCCTGACTGTTTGGGGAGGGGTTTAGGCAGAGCTGTGAAAGAAGCATCATAATGAGGGAAAGGTTAGAAGTCTTTTCTGTGGAGGCTGGAAAAATTGAGAAGTTGTGCAAGAAAGATCCTGCAGAATGGAGAAAAACACAGTTTTCTAAGCTAGGCTGCATGGAGTAGAGAAGCAGACTGTGGGGTACAGCTGACCTCTTCAGAGCAAGAAGTGGTGATATGAGGGCAGTGAGAGGATGCTGAAATAAATCCATTTAGCCCAGCATTGCGGGAGGTTGCTCCACTTCAGCTGCTCCAGCTGTAGTCTCCTGGGCAGAGCCTTCCAGCTCAAATTCTGACTGTGACAATTTTTCTCATTTCCAGGAAAGACATGATTCCAAATCACAAATCTCACACACCCAGGAGAGCCCTTGCGTCCACCCCTGCTAGGCACAGCTCAGCTGGAGAGGCTCTCAGGGCACTCAGGTAGATAGAAGCTTTTACAAATTCCACTCCCCAGTCATTGGGGTTTGGGGCCACAGCCTGCCTGTGGCACAGGTGACAGTGCTCCAGCGAGGTGGAACAGTTCCACTGGGGATTCTGGGCACACAAGAGTGAAGACATGAGTCAGGACACAGCTCAGGAAACTCGCTTTAGAGCAGACATTTTCAAAGGTCAGCTCAGGGCACGGACATACAAGTGCTGAGCCCACTGGAGAAAGATCAGAGGTTGCAAAAGCTTGCAGCACACCAAACTCACGTCCTGGCTCGAGAGAGAGCTGCAGGAGTCTGCTCAAAAAAACCCTGGTGGCAAACAGGAGCTGCCTGTAGAAGCGCCTCTTTCGCTGTCATTTATTTTGTCAAAACCCTTTATTTTGTCAAAAGCAGTGGCAGATACCAGCGCTGATGGGGGAAATGCCTTTGCAGGAGGAATTCTTGTAGGAATTGGGCTCCCTGACCTCTTGCTGCCTTTCAAAAGAAAAAAATAACCGAAGCTGTGTCAGTGGATTGCCTGCCAGTGTTGAGCATGCCATATATTGTCCTGGTATGTTGGAAACACGATGCCTAGGGCAAAAAGTGTGAGTGCCTGGCTAGGTGGCTAATGATCCATGAGCTTTTCTTTGGAACTGTGAGAAGGATGTGTCATAGGACAGAATATGGGGCTGCTCTCACTGTGTCCCACCCTTCAGCTGGGTCACCACAGCTGCTTTAAAGGTGTAGAAATTGGGCAGAAAATAAACCCCTTTGCTTTCCAGCTGGTCCTCAGAGATCAGAGGAATGGTTGTTGCTGTGCTGAATTTCTGATTATGACCAATTCGGTGCTGTAAGTCTGGTCATACTCAACAAGAACCTGTGTGATCACAGATTCACAAATAATGCTGTTTATTAAAGCAGGAGAAATAGATTCAGCATTGTCATTGATAAACAGCTGTGATAGAGATTTAGTAATAAAAATGATATTATGTATTAATATGTCATAGCAACAATCATAACCAGAAACTTAACAAGAAGGTGTCCTCATCTGGGAGGAGAGAGAAGAGTAGCCTGTTGACCTTTTGATCTTTCTAGGTCTTTCTCCTAACTCAGTAAAATTCCTGCACTTCTTACATATAGCCCAATGTTATTTCCCCTCCTCCTTTTTACATATAACATGATCTAATATAGTCACACACATGTTAGCTGGTACTTAATTAAGCTTATTATTATATTCAAGGATGTATTATGATATTTAAATTACCCTTGATCAGTCAAAAGAGATCTGATTGTCACCCTGCAGTAAATTGCTGAGGCCACAGGAGCCAGGACAGGACAGATGGCAATGCCCATGCCCTTGCTGTCTGCACTCATTATCTCAGACCATGTCCAGGGCAGTCACACCAGTGGGAAACTCCTGCTGTGAGTCATCCTTGCAGGATAAACACTGTCATGGATGTGTTGATGCAAAAAGAGGAGTGAGTTGCAGAGGAAACCTGTCCCCCATTCATTCGACTTGTTGCAGATGGATGGCACAGAATAAATCTGATTTTGGGTGCCAGCCAGGACAAGGGGCTGCCAACCCTTCCTGTTCTTGGACTCAACACAGAACAAGCATTGCTGTTTGGAGGTAGGACAAAACAAACAAAATCCTTGCCTGCTTCGTGCTTTTTGGCTGCTTATTTCCAAGTGAAGTCAGGAGAATAATGCCTTTATTATTTAGCTGGTTGTTCCCTTTGTGCTATCCGTGCTGCTCTTTGCAGTCCTCACCTTGTGGAGAGGAGATGTGAACTTTGACCAGTCCCTCTTAAAATCTGCCTGGTGCAATGCAAAGTCATCACAAGGTACCCAGGAGAGCTTGCACGGCTCTGTGCCGCCTCATGAGCATTCTGCTCTGCCCTCAGGGACACCCCTGGTGCTGACAAATCCGTGTTTTTGATTTTCCTCTGGCTTTCCTGGTGCTTGCCCGGGCTCCATAAATCAAATAGAGAAGAACTTGCTTTAGGGCTCTGCCTGGTGCCTGGTATTCCCGTTCTCAGAACAGCTCCTCACGGGGACTTAAAAAAAATATTTTCTCCTGGTCAACCAATCTCAGAGTTCAGGCCTCACCTGAAGAACAAAAATTGGAAAGATTTCAGGTCACCAGCATGGCAGTGAAGAACCAGCCCACTAGAACTAGTGTTCTATGCCTAATCCCTCTGAAAGATCATGTCCATAATAACGAAGCAAGCTTTGGGCACCATTTTCTTGGTACTTGGCTTGCGGATGTTTACTCCTTTCTGCCAGGAAAGAAACTGGTGAAAATATATGAGTAACAGGTAAAGAAGGTGACACAGTGATCCCACTGCGCAGCAACAAAGAGAAGATGTTTCAGCAACCTGGATTCTGCTAGATGAACCAAGAAAATCTGACTTGGGGGCACTGAACACCCAGAAAATTCCCTGAAAAAGGCAAATGGCATCACAGGCCAGAGAGATAGATGAGCCATTATTTTATTGTGGCCTCGCTCTCCAACCAAACACATGTTATTAGAAAGGAGGAAAGGGAATGAGGAGACAAAAAGTGAGTGTGAAAGTGCAAAGAATTTCTGTCCCAGAATGCATCTAAAATGTATGGAAAAGACTGGCATGGAAAACAGTATCTGACAGTATGACAGAAAACATAATTTCTATCACATGGGAAGTTTAATAGGAATTTTTAATCTTGCTGTTTTATGGAAGCATTTGCTTTCAAATATAACTGTGCTCTGTTGGGTTTTTTTTAAATTATCAGAATGTTGTGCTGTTTTCAACCTAAGAGATTTGTTAAGGAAACATGGGGTGGTGACAAGAAAGAGGATGAAAAAGTTCAGAAATTCCTGTTCAAAAAGAGCAACAAGTTTAAAGAAAAAAAAAGAGAAAAAGGAGAAAAAAAAGAAAGAAAAAAAAGGAAAAAAGGAAAAAAAATAAAAAGAAAAAAAAAAAAAAGAGAAAAAAAAAAAAAGGGGGCAGCTTCAGTTTCTTCTCTTTTCCAGGACTGAAAATTCTTGAATAATTCTTTTTAAGTACATTACTTACCACTTCTAAGGGTGGGTGGGTGGCCCAGAACACTTGGTGGTAGTGTTGTGGCTGCAGGAACCTGAAATGGAGCCATCTGCCACATTTTCTATAATAGACTTTGCATTTATTGACGTGATGGGACAACCATCTGCAGGGCAAGCAGGAGCAAACAAATATTTGGCTGTCCCTGGGATTTCAGAATTCCTATTTGCCCAAACTTCCTTCAGAGCCTTGAAGGAGAGAAATCTGGAGTGAGAAATGACCTGCCTGCCCACCTGAAGAAATATTTCCTCTGTTGAATGTTTTTCCACTTCTTTTCACCTGCCTGTTGTGCGAGAGTCACCCCAGGTTTAGCTGATGGCATTTCCATTCACTTTTAGGCAGGCAAAGCTCACAGAAATCATAACAAGCAGCAGGAATGAAAAAAAACCAAAACCACTCAGGGACACCGTGAGCCCATGGAATGTGGTGGTTATTTAACTTTCTTTCAGTGATCACTGGAAACCCCTTTTGTCACAAGAAGGCGTTTGCAGAGGGTGACTGGAGGTGTCTCTGTGTTTGGATAAGCCAACAGGATTTTCTGGGGACGCGTATAACTGCGTGGCTTCTGCAAAGTTCTGCGCTCCTTAAACCACGATGGCTGGAGGTGTGATTTTTTTACTGACAGGGAGATATTTACACAGCCTGGAATGACAGAGTGAGGATATTCTGAGTGTAAAGTCAGATATTCTGAGAATACCTGAGTGCAAATTCCTCCTCCTTAACGAAGATCCCTGCAAAATCCCCTGCCAGACACAGTCTGCACCTGGAGGGGAAAATACACCCTGGTGTTCAGAGCCAGTGTGAGTCCTAAAAATATAAGAATGCTTGAAACAAGATTGCCAGCAGTGGCATTCTGCTGCCATGGATCATAACTCTGTGCCAGAAAAGCCTGGATGAATGAGGAAGGGCGGCACAGAGGAAATACACTTTTTCTTCTCTTCCAGAAAACCAAACAAAACGAAAGGGAAAGCAGAACTTTCCTTGACAGCGTAGTGAAATGGTTCATTTTAGCAGAATAAAAGAAGTCTCACGAGATTGTTTTAATACATTCAAAGGATAAGTATTGCAACCTGCAGTGGAATTTCACTCTGAG
The DNA here is from genome assembly GCA_013400915.1 of Pardalotus punctatus. Taxonomy (NCBI): domain Eukaryota; kingdom Metazoa; phylum Chordata; class Aves; order Passeriformes; family Pardalotidae; genus Pardalotus; species Pardalotus punctatus. The sequence goes on along the minus strand of VZTX01004825.1, from coordinate 67,982 downwards.
CAGATGGGACAGAGGACAAATGTCTCAGAAGGATGAGACAACTGGTATTAACGTCATTTAATATCTGGGAAGAAAATCTATTTACAGGGGCCTTAATTCCCAGTGCATACAGGAAAGGGCAATGCCTTGCAGCCTGGACAGGGTCGTGTGGGGAACAATTGCTTGATTTTTGGCATATTCTCAGCTAATTCATGTCTGGGTATGATGCACAGGGTAAAAGGATCTGGTGTATGCAATTATCCTGATGATATATTTCTTTTTTCATGACATTAATACTAAGCTAAGTCAGACCAAAAGTTTTTTTAAGCTCAGACATTTGTGTCCTGAAGCAGTCAGTATCAAGAACTTCATGAAAACTCCCATGAAACAGCATAAAAATATCCCTTTCCTGCCATGCCTTATTTTCTGTTGGGCTTGACGCATCAGTCTGCAAAGTCGCTGCCAGTTTATTAGGGCCGATAGCTGGTAATGGACTTATTCCCTCCAAATTTGCAGATTTCCTCTTGAGTAGCCATTGATGGAATTATTTGTTACAAAGTTGCCTATTTTCTTTTGAATCCATTAATTTTTTGGCCAAGGGCACTGCGAAGAGAAGAGGGGAAAATGTCTCTGGGGTGCTCAGAACCAGCTACTTGGCAAGTCCAGTCATTAATTTGTTCCGCCTTTTTAATGTGAAATGGGGACTGGTTTATTCTGATTTATCCTCCTTTGGTGGTTTTGTAAATCTCTGTTTAACTTTCTGTACAACAGAGACTTCACACTCATGTGAAACTGGCATTTTATAAATACCTTTTCAGCTGGCACTTAGTCCAATCTGAAGGCAAAAACATTTGCAGTCGTGCTGGAGATAACCCAAGATTTAAAAGTACTGCTTGTAGGCAAAGAGGAGCAGAGTGCTCTCTTGGAGTCCATGTTGTGAACCACAGAGCAAATTAAAAATATCACTGGGGCTGAATTTACCATTTTACACCATACTGCTCTCTCAGCTGTTACCCTATGGCCATTTTCTCCCTGACAGCCCCTCCAAAACCAACCGAAACCATCAGCAGATGATTGCAGAGAAAGATGTGCTTGTTTCAAGCACAGAAAAGAGTGAGCTTTTGTGAAAAAAGCCTGGCACAGAAGTGGTCCCGACAGAAGCCATCTTCCAGGCTCCATTTATCGTGAATGTGAGTTATATTTTCCTTCCAGAGCAACAGGAAATGTACAGCAAAACTGAATTAGATGATCCCTGTGGGTGCTAATTTTTGTGGTAATTAATTGCACTGTGGGAGAGTAACGCATTAAGGTCCTAGAGTCAAAAAGGCTTATATACATAATTATTTCAAAGCCTGTGAGTCGCTCCACTTATGTTCTCCAAGAACTCGGGTCCAGCAAGTGCTGAATTTAGTGGTGGATAAGGGATTTTGAGGAAGAAGAAGGGAGGGAAAAATAGCCTTGCACTTCCATTAATATCCTCAAGAGATAGAGTTTTCCCCCTAGGGTTGTGTGAAGGATGTGGAAAAAGGAACGAAATGGAAGATGGGAAGAGAATATCTAGGACCAAAAGATTATTTTTGCTAATTACAGGGCTTATCAGACCATTGGCTCAGTGGGAAATCATTCCCCTTCTCAGCAGGACATGACAGGGAGCCCTCACCTGGGAGAGAGGGAGGAAACTCCAAGAGGGACATTCACAAAATAATTCAAGTAGGAAGGGACTTTTAAAACCCCATCCAGCCTTACCTCCAGGGATTCCAGAAATGGGGCATCTACTGCTTCTCTGGGCAATGTGTGCCAGTGCCCTGCCACTTTTATTTTAAAAAACGTCTTTCTTGTAACTGGCCTAAATCAACCCTCCTTCAGTTTAAAACTGCTCTTGTTCCATCACACCAGGCCCTGCGAAAAAATTTGTCCCCATCTCTCTTGTAGGCACCCTTTAGGTACTGAAAGGATGCTATGAGGTGTCCTTGGAGCCTTATCTTCTCCAAGAACCCCAATTCCCTTCTGCCTTTCCTCACAGGAGGGGCTCTCTGCCCCTCTGGTCATCCTCGTGGTCAGCCTCTGGTCTCACTCCAACAGATCCACATTGAAGCTGACAATTTCTGGTCAGCAGAAATGCACCCAGGGTGATGAAGCTCTAGAACCAGCAATTTTCAATATCTTTTGCCTACCTGGAGATGTATGTTGGGGTTTGGATGTGCTTGTTAACCCAGATTTTAAAACCCGAGCTGGGAAGGATGATGGAAACAAAATTCTCAAACAAACAAACAGTTGAAAAATCTTCTTTGATGGGGCTGAAATACCCTTTGAAAATATTTTGTTGCTCGGAGCTCATGCTCCATCTGATTTGTCAGAGGCGATTTGCAGCAGGATTTCACCCATCTGAGTGGTTTGTCCCTCTCTCCAGGCTTGCTCAGGTCGGTGTCCGAGGCAGAGCTGGCCATCCCGAGCCGTGTGTCTTTAGTTATCGGCTGGGTTGGTCTCTCCACTGACGTAACTCCACCGAGGCTCGCTGCTCTGCAGAGCTCTTGGCACCCTTCTCCCGCTTTTCCTCTCTCCCTCTCCGCCTCTCTGGCACTCTCCCCTCTCATCCCTTTCCTCCAGGGGTGTAACCTGGCAATCCTCCTCCGTGCTTCCTCGCTGAGCCACTGGCACTGGGTTACTCTGAATCCCGCTGACCTTTCCAAACAGGTCTTTGGGGGCTTTGCTTTGTCCTTCTTTTATTTTTTTTTTCCTTTTATTATTTTTCTTTTTTTTTTTTTTTCCCTTCACAGCTGCATGTTTTCTGCATGACTCACGCACATTTTCTGCTTGCGATTCCCAAAACTTCTTCTGCTTGTCTTTCTAAGTGACCCCACCTCGGAAGGAGCTGGACTTCTACCTGGGCCTGGTGCTTTGACTTCCATCTTTGATTCTCTGATGTTGCATTTTTTGCCCTCTTTCCACCCCCATCAGCGCTGTAGGGCTGAACCACAGAAATTATGGCGTTACTCTGGCACTGAAGTAGAATATAACCAGGGAATAAAAATAATTACAGAGAGAGAGATGCACACACAAAAACCTGATCATTCTTTGGGGCTGTGATGACTTTGCTAGGTGTTGACTGCACTCTTTTTTGAATGTTTGCCCTATTAATCTTGGAATATTTGCTTTCCCTTTAGGCTGCTGGGGTCAAGCATCTTAAACTGGTGGGGAGAGGGGTGGAGGAGACCATTCACCATGCCAATCTGTTATAAAAAGGTGACTGATATCAGGGATTTTATTCACTTTAATGAGTTGACAAAGATACCAAGGAGAAAATCAAGTTCCACCTGAACCAGAAGATAAATTCTTTAATGTTTGAAGGAGTAATGAGGCTAAAAAGCAGCAGATTAATTTGGATTAATTTGAATAATCTGTGATGCTGAACAAAAATAGTTTTGTTTTTGTTATTTTGTACTGTTTCAAATCAACATTTTTTCATCCAAAAGTGGCTTGAGTTGAAAAAAAAAAGCTTAAATAAAACTCCTCAAATTTTGCTTAAAAATGCCCAAGTGTCAACATTTGCTTTTCCAAGAATGTCACATTTTATTCTAGAAAATCCTGGGGATTGAAGGGGGCAGGGCAGGGAGAGAAGAATTATTCTCAGCAAGTAGAAGATGTTTTGGGGTAGAAAGCACTCATTAATTGTAAACTGAATTTGCAAGTGGCTTCATAGTCACCAAAAAAAAAAAAAAATCCTGTGTTTTAGAGCTGCCAACTCATTTTTTACAGGAAAATTTTTTCAGAAGAGAGGGATCTAAACCGATTTTTTTTAGTAAGAGAGCTTTGCAGTGGAACGCAGATTACAGCGTTCCTGTAAAGCTGCCCACAGACCTATCCTTTGGAAGACCAGGCAGGCTCCTAAACATGAGTGATGAATCTGCACTTCACCAGCTTTATTTCTCTCTCAGGTCATGATTTCTGGGTTTTCCTGCAGGCAGGAAGAGCCACTTCCAGCCTGGTCCTGCAGATGGTGCCAGGGAAGAAGCTGGAAACTGCCCTCTGATGTGGAGACAAGGCTTGACCCCTCGGGTGCCCAGCAGCTCCCAGATTTTCTAGAATTTACCTCCCAAGTGTTCACTCTCTAATGTGGGAGATGTAGGCACAATTTACAAAAATTGTTTGGCTTTCTGTGAAAGGTCCCTGCCCTCTGTGGTTTGATCACCGCACCCCAGAGAGTGCTGAAAAAGGTGTTTTTCCCCTGGGTGAGGGGAGTTAGGACAAGTTTGCAGCAGGTCCTGCTGGTCATAAGGCAGAGGAAATCTTACACAGACATATTTCCTTGTCTCTAGATAAATTCAAGATGAAACTCATGTGAAGACACTCCTTTCTTCTGCACATTTTCTGCTCATGCTGTGTCAAACACAATTACCATCATTATCTCAGCTCTGTCACACTCTATGAATACAAGCCTAAATAAACCAACCAGCGTGGTAATTTTTGTGCAAGGAAGGATCTCGTTAGGGCTCAGCACAGAATGCTTTTCAGAAGCAGGGAGCAAGATAAGATTTAAGAGTCTCAGGCTCTGGGAGCAGCACCTCCTTGTACCTCTGGTTTTCAGCTTGGCTTGGGGCAAGAGAACTCTCACCTCCCTGAAATAAGTAGGATTTTTAACTCTGTGAGGATGGCACAGGATTTAATAAGAGCTCCAAGATAAAAATCAGACAAACCATACCCAACAGCAGCTCCAAAACCCCAGAGGTGTAGACTTTCAAAGCCTTACTCTCACCTCAGGGTAATAACTGCATACAAGAGAGCCTGGATGAAAAAAAAAATAAAAAATCCACAAAACTGTTACTGAAACAGGCTACAGGGGAGGGAATTACTGTATGTGTGTAAAAGGAAACACATGAGAGATATTTTAACCTGCACCTTCCAGCTCCTCCAGTGTGGACTGGGTCCAAAACCTATAAAAGCCAGTGGAAAGCTCTTGTTGACTCCATGAGAACTGGATCAGGTCCCATGTGAGTTACACCTCCCTCGGATCCCTGCCACAGGTGGAGGTGGTTCTGAAAGGGAGAGAAAGTGAAGGGAGTTGGATTTGCATGACCTTCCAGCTCACTCTCTGCTTGCTGCTGCTCTTTTAGTCGAGAGGAAACACCCGCAGCTCTCCAGAGGAGGAAGAAATGCTGTAGCGCACACAGGTATATTTTCGTGTAGTTTTCAGGTAAGTCACTCAAGAATTTAAAGAATTTCTCTGATGCCTTGAAAATCATGCTGGAAAAATTTTCAGACAATTTTTCCAAAGTCATCTGTGATTCTGAGGGCTCCTGTCCTCTTGTTTTTGCAGTCAGGGCACCAGCTGCTTCAACTGGCTTCAAGCAGGAAGAGGGATGCAGATTTTCTGGAAGTCAGAGGCAAAGGATTTCTACACTGACAGCCAAAACAGGCAGACAAAAAAAGATACCACATTAAGGAGATGGTCTAAACATGCAACGTGCAAAGTGCGGAGACTGCAACGTACAATGCCTGCTTTAAATTAGATAACGAATTGCCTAATACAGAGCGAAACGAGAGAGTGGAATTAAAAGGAAAAAAACCAACCAACCAAACCAATTAAAAACCTGTTGGTTGCCCCTGGCATGTTTTAATTTTGCTTCTGCCACCTTGGCTATTCAATGAGAAATTTGCTAACACCTCGTGGAAGCATTTAGAGGAAATATGTTTTGTCATGTCATTTTGTGATCTGTGTCTTCTTTTCCCACCTTCTCCCGCTGCAGAGATTTGCCTGGAACTCTGAAACTGGATTTCTGGCTGCTGTAAACAGGCCTAGCCATACAGTGACTTTATTAATTGACTTCAGCAGGGGTGAGACCTGTCCTGAAGTTTTACTTTCCCTTGCAAGTCGCTGCTTGCACTGATAAACTCAACTAAATGCCTCAAAACCACGACTTTGTTTCCAGGTTGATGAGCCTTATTTCTTCACTGGAAGCTCCTTCCATGGAGAAAATGCCCAGCCAGCACCCTCACTTGAGCTACATCTCTGAGGAACATGCACCTCAGAGCTCACCTGATTCTTTGTCCCTGCACTAAGGAAATATGAGAGGTTGTAACACACACCTTGGACCTGCTGTACCCTTTGTACCTATAGATTTGACCAGATGCAGGCTCCACAAAAAACGGTGATGGGCTGAGGGCGGTGCTTGCTGGTCTTGTGTCCGTTCAGTTTCCTTCCAGTGAGTTTAGGCAGCCTGACCGTGCTCAACATCTGCTCACACAGAAATATTATGGAGCCAAAAAAGTAAATAATGAGCCAGTGTTTCTGCTGTTTCCCATCTCAAATCCCTGTGTGACCACAAGCTTTCCTTTTAGGGAAAAGCTGTCCAGTGTGTGCCGTGATAACGCAATGAGAGATATTCGGCATTCATGAGAGCATTCATAAGGGCTCTTGGTTTTCCTTGTAATAGAGGCTGGAATTCAGCCTTTCTGTGAGTGTTTTATTATCCTCTCTGGTGATAAATATCCTTGTGTGCATGGTGTGAGCTCTGTGGAAGCTGTTTGCTGGGGGAAGGATGGCCCTGTGGGAAAATGATCGAAGTATGAACTCAGACGAGAGTGTTCTGGCTTTGCTGCAGCTTTTCTGTGCAACCACAGACAAATAATTTGATTTCGTCCCTCCTGCTCAGATTCTGCACTCTCTGCTCACACAGTGGAGCCTCACACTCGTGTCCCAACTGCACGTAAGTGGAGCAGGTGCAGGTTCTTGCTGCCAGAAATGAAGGACTTGCTCTGGTGTCTGCATGGCTCTTGCCAGCTCCGTTGTGGTTATGCAGGATGCCATCCATGCATGTCTCCTTAGAAGAGCTAAAACACACACCAAAACCCAAAAATGTAGCAATTCTCAATGCCAGACAGCCCCCACACCAAGAAGAGTTCATTGCCCTGCTTTAAAATGGGAAATAAGGTGATGTAAATGGTAGCAAAGAAAATTCATACAAAATGAAGGACAATAAATAATTCTCTGTTCTTCACATGACCAAATGACAAAGAGAAGCAGCTTGTCCATGGCTTGTGCTTCTGCTTGCAGGGTGTCAGGACCCACCCTAGCACCACTTGGTGATGGTCTGGGGCAGTAAAAATCCCTGAGCTACACCTCCAGCACCCTGAAAAGCACTGGTAGAAATGTCAGCACCCAAAAAATGCAGTCACCATGCCAGCACCTGCCAGGTTGGCTTGGCCTTCCCACTGCAAGGTGTTGTACTGGGTACATGAAGGGTTTATCACTCAAAGACACAAATTTTTGACTTGCCAGGCTTTGTTCCTGGGGACAACTTTGTCTTGGTGACAGGTGAAACTGCATCAAGTGTATTTCTCAATGTCAGACGCAAACTGAGCCCTTGCTCATTGGCATTCCTGTGGCATCGAGCTGCTCGGTGTATTTTTGGAGCAAAAGCCACACTCAGCCACAGAAATGTTTTCCCGTTGCTGCCTGTTTGTCTTTTTAAGCATCACGAAGCCCAGAGTGCAAAAAAAAAAAAAACAAACAAAGAGGAGGCTGAGTAGTGTAAGATTGAAATACACTTTGAGCTCCTCAGGTCTGTCAGGAAGGTTTTTGTGTCTCTCCTGAAGCAAAAGCGATGGAAGTCCTGGAGGGGTTCTGAGTGTCCTTGGAACTTTTCATGGGTAAAAAGAGAAGTTAACTACGGAGAGGTGCTTTGTCTTACTTAAAGGGGTCTCTCCATCGAAATTAAGCCATGTCACCATCATGAATGTCTGAAGAGCAGTAAAAATGAGGACATATGGCCATTCTAGGTTTCCTAGTCCAATATTTGGAAACATCAGGGCCCGTGAGAGTCTACTGGCTCATAAATAATGAAATAAAGTTTGGCCTTTGCTGCTTCAGGATCCAGCCTCTTCAATCTGTGTGGCATTGAGGACTGTGATTTGATCAGCTCAATTAGACTGATCCTCAGACAAATTGGGATCTCTGCCCAATGTCTGCTGGGCTGCGTGGAGCCACCCTTCACTTGTGAGTCAAAATTTTAATGAAGTAAGTGGGAATCTACAAGCAAAGCTCAAGTTGTTCATGGAGGTATAGATCCTGTTCCACTTTGTATTGTGAGGTCTGTTGCTTAAACAAATTCCATCCAACACTGGAAAAAAATGTGGAAGCCTTTGTCATCTTATTTCAATGCTATTTGGGGTCTTGTACAGCTTCATGCACAATACAGGGAAAAAAAAATAAAAGGTATGGAACTACATAGTGACCCACACTCCCTGTTCACCCCCATCTCTGCACTTAAAAAGGGATTTTTATGTGCATAATTTTGAATTCATAAACAAGGTCAGTTGGGTAGGATGTAGATGGATTGTAAAGATAAAGTCACAATGGTACGATGGTGGGTACCCTGTTTTCCTTTGCCTTTTCTTACCCTGGGCAATTCTAAACCAAAGGCCCCGAAATTAAAACACGGCTCAAAAATAGAACTGAATCAAGTGCAGGCAGCTGCAAGAGTGAACCCCACTGGCTCTCACAGCTCAAAGCCAGAAATTACTTGGTGGGTTATCTGCTGCTAGGTAAAGCTTGTAATTTGTGTGTTGCTGTAGTCAGCTCAGTGGGATTTTTGGGACAAACAGCTGCCTTATGCTACATATAGCTTTGGAAGTTTGTGGCTTTTGCAGAACTTGCCATTCAGTGGTGAAAAGGGATCTGTAAAAGAGAGGGAAGGGCCAGGGCTCTGAACTCAGGGTCCATGGGCAAGTTTCTCTGCAGGATAAACCCATATCTGACCTGCTGTGCTTTCAGGCTGGATGTGTGAGGGGAAGGAGTTATGTGACTCTTTTATTAGAGCAGAAGTAATAACTTGCACCACTTTTCAGGCTTGAGGATGAGTCTGCAGCTTCCTCTTTTTTCTCAGTGGCTTTCTCCAGCTACAGTTGAACGTGACAAAAATAGGAGAGATGTGAAACAGAGGAGAACTTCACTGCTAAAATAAAACTCAAGAGAAGGGTAAATGCCTGTCCTCTTTCTCTTATCACTCCGCTGCAATTTGCAGTCCATTTGAGAATTGGCAAAGCTATTTCTAAAGACCACTTTTGAAAAAAAAAGAATTACATCGATGTAAGGAATGATAATGATATAGCCTGACTCTGAATCCTAGAGTAGGGAGGATTACTGCAGGAGGTAAATAGATTGTGAAATCTATGAGTAATATTTTTCTGTTGAAATATTCTGGCTTTCTGATAAGATGTTTCCAGTTTCAAAGCTTCAGCTGCCAAAGCTGTAGATTTCTACCAGGGAAAATATTCTGACGAGACCCTGTGCTAAAGTTTGATTTTCTAACCCATTCTATAAGGGACATAAAGACAGTTTGTTATCCTTAAATCTTGAATGTCTCTCTTTCCCTATTTTAGCCACATGTTTCCAGAAAAAGCCCTTGAGAGTGCAGGCTTTTTCTGTGTGGAGGGAAATGCCAGAGGTAAACATTAAAATGCCAAGCTAGAGAAAATGGCTTTAAACTAAGATTATTGGAAGAGCAAATTCACTGCCCTGAGCTTCAGGAGAGCAGATTTTGGCCTCTTCAGGGATCTGCTCAGTAGAATCCCGTGGGATAAAGCCTGGCAGGGAAGAGAAGCCCGAGAAAACTGGTTGGGATTCCAGGATCTCCTCTGAGCTTGGGAACAATGCATCCCAACAAAGAAGAAGTCAGGCAAAAATCTCGGGAGACCTGTGTGGGTACACAAGGAACTGGTGGAAAAACTCAGACAGAAAAATGGAGTCTGCAGAGGGTTCTCAGGAAACTGGCAGGTGAAGGGGTTAAGCTCCTGCCCATCATATTTGAGAAGCAACGCCAGACTGATGAAGTTGTCACCAACTGGAAAACGGGAAACAACCCCTGATTTTCAAAAAGGGAAATAAGGATGATCCAGGGATCTACAGAACCATCAGTCTCGTCTCTGCACCCAGCAGGATCATGGAGCAGATCCTCCTGGAAACTTTGCTGGGACAGATGAAAGACAAGGAAGAGATTTGTGAGAGCCAGCATGGCTTGACCTGTTGGGGTGGGTCTGGATGAAGGGATGGAGCACCTCTGCTATGGAGCCAGGCTGAGGGAGTTGGGAATGTTCACCGTGATGAAGAGAAGGCTCCAGGGAAACCTTACAGCACCTTTTAGTACCCAAAAGGGTCCTGCAAGAGAGCTGGTGAGGGGCTTTCCATAAGGGTAGGTGGTGATAGAACAAGGGGCCATGGTTTTAAACTGAGAGTAGATTTAGGTTCTATAATAGAAATAAATTCTTTACTGAGAGAGTCGGGAGGCACCATGAGAGAGAAGTTCTGGATGCCCCATCCCTGGAAGTAAATGAGACCAGGTTGTGTGAGGTCTCATTTGAAGGAAAAACTGGATGCTCACAGCTTACTTGAGTTTAAAGCATGTTGTTAATTTCCAAATAAGAGTAATTCTCTTAAATAATGAGGAAGATCGGACTGGAGACACACACAGAGGGAAATGTTCCATTAATAAAGCAGGATGTTTCCAAATGCCTGGATGGGAAGTGAGGGCTCGCCTTGGTGCAAACCATCAGGACCTGGAGACCTCGTATCTTCCGGCGGTTCCAGCAAAAAGGATCAGTGAGGAGGCACCGCCTTCCTGGTCAACAGAGGCTGGAGGTTTTTCTAAGCATGGCAAAAGGAGGGAGTGAGAAGATTTTGTGTTCCTGAGCTTGCAGGTCTTCAGCAGTGAAGGCTGCAGCTAACCAAGGAGTCCCCAGGAGGCAGATATAAAATCCAGATTCTCTGCACAGTGTCACCTTGGCAGGTCTAACACCCATCGATAGTTACAGATGAGGGGCAGCATACACCGTGCTGCTTCTATAACTCATCGAGCAGCAGATATGGAACAATGTTTATAAGCTAGGACTAGCTGTCAAGCCTCTAAAGAATTCCCAAACACTCGGATTCAGGTTTAAACGGGGAGACAGGGGAGGGAACATCGATCTGTTACACACAAACTGTCACTGCCCGCAGTGCAGCACATAAAGAACCTTTACAAGTGCTCTAATCCTCCTTGAGAGATGTGTACATGAAACCTAAAATGCATTCCATATGTCCCAGTGTCCGGTTGCTCCAGCTGAGAGCACAAAACTTAGCAACCTTTATATTGATGCTAAACACATTGCGTCACTCCCAGCGCCGATGTGTTTTAATGCTAACACAATTAAACTCGCCTCAGCATAATCCTGGTAAGATAAACAGTGTTGCTGTCACCATAAACCTTGTCTCTCAGCAGTGAAATGCAAGAAAAATGTGTTATCCAAACCGGGATGAGCAGACTCTGTCGTGCTGTGAGGATTCCCTCTCTTTCGCTTTTGCTGGCGCAGATTTGAGCGTTGCTGCCCTGCAAGGGAAAGATATTCTCTGCCTCCTGCCCTGGCTGAGGATGACTATCTAAAAATTGCACTCAGGATGCTTGGATTAAAAAAAATTCTCTGGTTGAAGCACACTTTCACATCACACTTGCATCTTGTAAAAGCACAGACTGATGCTCCACAAGAAAATATCTTTTTCTCTCTAAGGCTGCTAGTGTTCTGTCTTTTTCTAGGGCCAAAATGTGATAGTTGAGGGAGGAAGTGAATTTTGCAGTGACAACTGGGTGTTACTGCCGTCTTCCAGACACTTCCCACATTTTTTTGCAGCGCCTTGCCAGTCTGATCACTTTGTATGATGCCTTCTGTCTCATGTCTGATGACCTTTCAAGGATCTGACGGATGCATTTTTACAGTTGCTTGTTTCAACATACATCAAAGCTAGACCCAACCACCTTCACAGAAACCCTGGGACAAAACTATATTTTATATATGTTAAACCTTTGTGTTGAAAGGAGTTAAGAAGGGGTACAGTGATGTGCAAGCTCTGGCCCCAGATATTTCCAACCAACCACAAAAGTTCCTGATGTCAGGGCAGGGAAATAGGAATGCAGGAGAAAACAATCTGGCAGCCAGAAAGGATGTCTCAGAGCAGGCAATATTGCTATTTTTTCACTAAGCTCCATTGACTACTTCATGACACTGGGGTCATCCAGCAACATGAAGAAACTTGATGAAGGCACACCAACAGACCAGAAGAATGATAAGAAATATTACATTTCTCCCTGAAAGGTGTAAAATCATCTGTTTGAAGGAGCTGGGGGTAGAATTTATATCATAGCAGTGATGTGGAGCAGAATTCCCCTGGGTCACCATGTACTAACACCGTGGAAAGGCACAAAACTGTGGTGGCCCTCACAAAATGCTTTTGTGAGGCAAGGCAAACACTGCCAGCCACTTCAGCTCTCCTTCCATAACCATCATTTAGAGCAGAAAGTGTTGCCACTCAGTGCAGCCAAGGAAAAGCAGCTGGATATGATTTCATCTGACATCCAAAACCCATCGTTCTGAAACAGAAGAGGATTTATACATTTGTTTAATAAGTAAATAGAGTTGCTGCATCGGGCTTGCAGCTTAAATTGGTCACCATATTTCACAGGCACTGCTGTTCACTCCCACCGTATTAACTGTGATTATTGAAATAATAAAAGTGCCAATCTGGGAACTTTTACATGTCCAGAGTAGGGAACAAAGACAATAAATTTGTTTACCTAATTTGGCTGGTGGATTTTTTATTATGACCTTTCAGCTTCAGATGTCTTACTTCCTCCTTTTTTTATTTTTTTTTTCCCTCAGAAGGCCTCAGCTGGAGAATTTCAGGAGTTAAAAGTCCAAAGCATGTCTTTCAAAGGGATGTATGGCTATAAATAAATTCACTACAGTCTCCAGCTGCACACCATGTTGTTTCCCTGTTCTTCTCTGCCATGTGTCCCAGATGGGGAGGGGGTTACACCTGTGTTTCCCCAAACTGGGTGGTGTGGTCACAACCAGCTTTGCAGGAGTAGTAGTCAAAGAAGGCACCAAGATGATTTCACTGGAATTTTATGGAGTGCCTTGGAAGTGGCAGCCCTCCCCTGTGAGTTCCTGGTCCCTTCCTTTCCCTGGTCACAAGCAAAAAGCACTGAAACACAGACAGAAGAATTAAGAGGTGGTTTATGTCTCCAGCTCTCTCATTGGAAGCTCACCTGGACCACAGGGAAGGCAGGGTTTATTTAAAACATCTCCAGAGGTCCAGTGAAACCTTTCAAATCAGCACTAAGATGAGAGGAGACAGGACAGGACCCCACTCCTTGTCACTCCAGGACAAGGAAATTGTGTTTTCTTCACAGGGTCTGACAGTTCCCACCTGCAAAGCGGAGCCAACGTAATTAACCGCCTTTTTCGTGTGACCAGAGAGAGGCAAACTAAAAGCACCAAGAGGCAGGTGGCCTTATTGCAGCTCCTGACACAAATAATGGGCTCAGTGCCACTGCTGGAGTGGTTTCAGAGCTGCAGAAAATGTCACGAGCCAACCCGGGTGCATTTCAACTGCTGCTCTGCCAAACAGAAACCTGGCTGCAGTTGTGACTGCCTCGTCCTCTGACTGCCAGGCTGGTGGCAGCCTCGGCCACCCAGCGTGGAATTGCGTTCCCCGAGCGGACTCTGCAAGGGAATTTCCTTCAGCACCCCTCTCACCAAGTTTTTGAGTGAATAACACGGGGTCTGGGCAATGGGAAACCCCCATGGAGCTGCTCGTTACCGAGTGGGATCCTGGAGGAGATGTCTGTCTGCGGAGAGGTTTTGCCCCAGGTGAGCAGCTCCAGCTTGAGGAAACCCTGCCTTATCTGAGAAACCAGGTGCCCGTGCTCAGAAGCTGCAAATATCTCACCAGCTCTTCCCCAAGGAAAGGAGGCTGGGAACAGGTCCAGCCACTGGCAGATAAAAAGGTGTTACAGCTTTGGCTCCTTCTATCCGTTTTCCAAATCCAGTAATTAGCCTCTTAATTTTGTCCCGTAGCGGGCTAAAACTCGTTTTACTTTTCCCCCAAACCTCGCCTGCTGTGCAGACTGATTTCAGGGTGATATGGCAGCGCTGGAGGTGCTCTGCTCTCCAGGGAGCAGTGAGGGCTGTTCTTTAGGGCTGCTGGCACCCAAGCCTTAACTTGAGCCCCTGAGAATGAACAGCAGAGAATAAACGGTGCCGGGGTTACTGGGGGCCCGCAGAGTGCACAGGGAAGATGAAATGAAGGGTTACAGACCTCTCCACAGAGGAAATAAAGAAAAAGGAAAAAAAAAAGAAATTTAAAATAAATAAATAAATAAATAAATAAATAATAAACCACACTTGGTAACCAACCAGAATCTCCAACCAGAGAGATCTGATTTTGGTAACCAACCAGAACAAAGTCAAGCTCTGTTCGGAAGAACCAAAGACGGTTTTGTTGCTTATACAGTGGCAACCTCTGCCCTAAGTATGTTAGGGGAGGAAATTCTTTAAATATGCTTTAAAGAGGAAGGGAAAACACGGAGTGCAAGCGCAGAGACAATGTTAGACAGCAGCATTGTCACAGCAGTGATGGCCCAAGGTGTCAAGGTCAGAGCGCCAGCTGTTTTAGTCCAACAGATGCTGCTGCTCCACGTGTGAGGTCAGGGGACTGTAGGTGTCACTTTCTGCGACAAATAAATCCCTGTTTGGTGTGGCTTCTCTAATCTTGTTTCCATATAGCTGGTCTCTGTCCCAAACGCTGATACTTTTAATTTTGATGATGGAATTACTGAGATTCTCAGTCCAGTGAGTCCTCTTTGGTTTCTGCTTGGAACAATGGCATCTTAATAGAACAGCAGGTACGTGCTGGTTGAGTAATCTCTAAATATTCGTTCACATCTGCGGAATTGTTGGGCTTTAACACCACCCCAGTGAATGCAGTGATACTCAAGACTTGCTTCTTCCATTTTTCTGCGGCGGTTGTCACTTTCAGGGATGAATTACTTTAGTTCACTGACCATCTGTGCTGATGAAGTGGAAAACCTGAGCTGACCAGGTAGAAAGCAAAACTGCAGCATTCCCTCCTCATCATCCAAGCCTAAAATAACAGCAGATCCAGCCTTTCTCCCATGGCAACTCACCTCAGAGATTTTTTTTTTTTTTAATAAGTTTTCTTTCCACTCCCATTCCAAGACAGGAAGTGAAGAGGCGTTATCAAAATAAAGTAATTACAGAAAGCCTAACCAACCCTTCTACTCCCCCCTCCCTTCCACCAAACCACGATGTGTCCAGCAGTGTCCAGATCAAGCCAGATGGGACCCAGACTGCTTTTGGCAGATTGGTTTTTTTGGCTGGAGGAGAAGGCTCTTGGCTGCTCCCTAAATGGAGCAAGAGAGTCACCTTCTGTGCTGTTAAACCAAAAAGAGCAGCACACAAAAGCAGTCAATGTGAGTGGCTCACAGGGAGGGTGAGATTCTGGTTCACTCTGCCCAGTTTCTGGGCACAGGACACAAAAAAGATAAAGACTTGAAAACTACTGTCTATTGCTCATCAGGAGATCTAGAAATCTCATCTCATCTCATCTCATCTCATCTCATCTCATCTCATCTCATCTCATCTCATCTCATCTCAGTCTGTAGCTTCGCACTCACTTGAATTTTCGCTGTTTTGACTGCAATTTTTGCATGAATGGGCTTTTTTTTTTAAATGTTACTCTTTTATAAACAGTAGGCCTTCAATGATTTTTGTAGCCCAAAAATGCTTTTAGTCACATTGTGACTAAAAATAGGCTTTTTCATCCTTCAGAGAGCACCCTCTGCAGAAAAGAGGGAATTCTTTCTGAAGTACAGCCCTCTTTCTGTAGTGTTTTATCACTGATAACTGTGGCAGCTTCCTTTGCCAAATC
Organism: Pardalotus punctatus; assembly: GCA_013400915.1. NCBI lineage: Eukaryota > Metazoa > Chordata > Aves > Passeriformes > Pardalotidae > Pardalotus > Pardalotus punctatus. Next base: position 52,246 of record VZTX01004825.1, on the reverse strand, counting down.
TGAGTGTCAAATCCTTTCCTAATTCTCTTAAAAAATCACAGTCTTGTTGAGGTTAAATTGTCTGATTATTGCTAGGTGTTAGGTATTTTAATTTACAGCATTGGCAAGACAATGTAAATCATTTAAATTACCTTCTGATGCAAGCAGGTAGGCAACCAGAATTATCCAGACTTAAAATCAAATTGGAGCAATCAGACTGTTTTTAAGTTGCTTTAATCAGGAAAAGCATCTGTTTTTGCTTGCCTTGTGAAGGTATCTCGATGTCCAGCAGTGTATCAAAACTGTCATGCACAAGAAGCTGTTCAAGGAGAGAAAGAAAGTGTCAGTCCTGTTCCGAACAGTTTTAATATTATGTTAAGAATTTTTTTTCCATTCTGGCACGTGGCCTTCCCCCTGAAAGTATTTTTCCCAGGTTGGTGCTGAATGATGTGGCCGAGAACTCCAGAATATTTCCTCCTGTGTGCTGTAAATGAAGAGAGACACTCAGTTTTCAGCCTCGGGGTTTGAGGATTGAGGAAAATCCTTGGGGTCTGAGGACTGTGGAAAACCAGGCAACCTCCCTGAGTGACACTGGCAGGTTTGCCATCCCCTGGGAAAAAAGGAGGACTCACAAATGCAAACCAAAAGGCGGAGAGAGTTATGGCAATGGCGGGGAAAAGTAAGAAAGCCACTGAAAGCATTAAATTCAGGGCTATCCAACTGAGATATTGCAGCAGCTGCCTGGAGAAGGTTTGTCTGTCAGAGTTTTGTGGCGCCAGTTCAAAGCCTGCTGTATAAAATGGGTGCCAGGGGAGAGGAACAGGGAAACTTTTCCCTTGGTTGGCAGTGTTTTTGACGTATTTAGGCTATTTCAGTATTGACAGTCACTGCTTTGCAAGACAGGCTCAGAGGGAAGTTAATCCACTCCACCTGGTGCTTAAAAGTCTGCAGAGGAACCTCAGCATCCGAATATCACAAGTGCTGTTGGTCTCCATCACTGACACTGATGCAGAAGCTGCTACCACCCATTCTCTTGTGAGGATTCCACAGGACTATGGAGATGTTGGTGTGGATGTCTCAAAGTCCAAACCAACTCTGAAAATAAGACTATCACCACTGCTAGCTCAGAACACCCCGATTTGGTCTAACTGGGTCTAGAAAAATGTCTGGAGTGAAAGTTTTACAGCCCCTCTGGATAAGCTGTTGCCATGCTGCATGATCTTTCTGGTGAAAAAAAGATCGGCTTTTGTCATGGAGACAATATGGGATTGGAAGGGTTTTGGGATGTAGACTGTTTCTAGTGTACTCACAGAAAATACAAAAAAAAAAAATCTTAAATTGAAATTTTATACTGTAAGCTCAAGTTTAAGAGAGAGAGAGGAAAAAAGTATATGTTGACAAACATATTTATTGTAGTTTCCCATCACAGTAAGAATAATTTCTAGACCACTCACAGATTTGCAACATTCCTTGCCTGAATTAATCAGTGGTATATCTCTGCTCTGACAAGTCTGAATTTGAAATAACTTAGGAATACACTTAGAATATGGAGGTACAGCTAGAAATTAATTTGGAGATGCAGTGACATAAACCCAGTGATGTATTGTATTGCATTGTGTACAAGGCAAAATCTGTCTGTGCCATACACACAAAAAATCTCTGTGGGATAATTTACAACATCTATAATGTCAGTAAATGTTCTTCTAGAGAGTTCTGAAACTAAAATCTAAATACTCTTTTTCCCCAGTTTTCTGATGGTCTCTGGGCCATCCATTTTGGATGGAAATGTTTCCAATTTTCATAAAAAAATAATAGGTGTCCTTACTTCCTTGACAAAATATCAGCAGTTTCCATTTTTTTGTTTACAAATACACAGACTTGCACTTTGTAATTTGCGTGTTTGTTTTTAAAATGGATTCCTGTTACATATGTTCAGTGCCTGTACTTTTGTATAAGTAAATCCAAACATTTTCAAACATTTCCAAAAGCAATTGGTTCTTCCAAACTTCTGAAAAGGAAAATTTTTTTTACCTAGACACCTTTAGTGAAGTGGATTTAAAATACCATTTTTGACACCCGGAGATGTGTGGTTTGTTTAATGATTTTTAGCAAGAAATTTCCAAGATGAATGTAAACTTTCAAAACAGTATTGCCTGAGTCCAGAAAGGAGGGAAAATAAAGGAAAAACAAAATGTAATTACACCGAGAGAGCATGGTTAAAAAAAAATAAAGAAACCACGACAAAAAACCTAAAACAACAAAATGAACAATAGGAACAGGAACAAAACCAAAACAAAACAAAACAAAAACAAAAAACAGAAACAAAAAAACCAATCAAAAAACAAAAAAACCAAACAAAAAACCAAAAACGAAACAAAAAAAAACCAACCAAAAAACCCAAAATGAAACAAAACAAAACCAAAAAAACCCCAAAACACAAATTAAAAAAAAACAGTTAACCAAACTCATAAAACAAAATAAACACCCAGAAGGATAATATTTTATCTGTCAGCTGAAATGCAAATGTATCCAAAGTACAAACCAGAAGCCTTGAGCAGTAAAATATTTCAAGACAGTGATGCATCAGAACTCTCTCTGGAAATAGCCTGACAGCCAAGAATTCCTCTACTTTAGGAAACACCCGCATTTCAAGGCCTCAGACATTTATTTTGAATACACATAATTTATAGCCTCATCATTGTAATAGCATTATTATTTATTTACCTAAGATGATGGCAGTGACTAAGGCCCCTAGTCAGGATCAAGCCTGATAATCCTTTACAGATACAGAAAGGGAGATAATCTTTGTTTTAAAGAGTTTTGGTAAAGTAACAAGAGTTTTAGAGTTACACCCAGCAATGGAAAGAGGCCAACAGCAAAGGTCTGGGTGGAAGGCATTATGATTCGTCTGGAAGATCAAGAGGCAGTAATCATGTTCTTTAACTCACCAGATGCATGTGTGCCTTGTTGAGTTAAAGTTTCATTCACACATCAGTGGAGGTGCTATTTCCTCGGATATCTAAGATATCATTGTGCTTAATATCAATCTGAGTTGCAGACAGAGATGGAGATTTTTAGCTTAGCACCTTCTTTTCAAAGAGTGAATGAAACGTCACCATGCATAATGCAAAAATGTTTATTTGATGCTGATGAATAGTTTCTTTTGTGAATGGGCACAGAACTACAGCTCAAATCTGCAATGTTGAAGAGGAAATCTTAATTTCCTCAGGACCTACATGTTTACTGTCAATGTGTTGAGTAGATATTTACTCATATTTACACCATCAAAGATGCTAAGGCAAAGCTGCTGAATTTTTAAGGCACTGAAAATTAACTTTCTTTTTCCTTCAGGGTTAAGGGATAGCTCACACTTGTTTGTTGCACATGGAAGGTGTGGGTCCAGTTCCCAAGCCTATTGTCTGATTTCACTGTGAACCTAAAAACAAACTCAAATGAAGCGCAAATGGAGCACACCAAGGGTCTATGTCCAGCCTGATATCCTGCCTGTGAGCCTAGGAGAGAAAGAAAGAATCAGATTATCATTTTGCAGGCAACTTTACTGGGGATTTCTTTCTCCAAAGTAACCACCTATTTATATTAAACAAATAGTCGTGCCTACGGAGTTCTTGATGATTTCATTTTTTTTCCCAACACATTTTTATATGAGCTTTCTTTTCCTTTTTTTTTAATCCCCAGCAGTTTCATTCTTCAGTATCTACACTGCTTACCTGCAAAGACTTCAGTTTACTGTGAGGTGTTGTAGGAGAAGCACCTCCCATTTTTCTTTGCAATGATGCCCACAAACACCATCTTAAAATTACATCTCCAAACCATCTGTGTGGAGAGGAACCATCAGTTTCTAGGCACCCTTTCCACACCAGTCATATTTTCCCACACCTGCTTCTTTTGGTTGATTGAAGAATAAACTGGCTTATCCCCCTAAGATTTGCCACGCCAAACCTTTGAACAGGACATCACCCTGGGTACCTGGCTGTCAGAGAAGCTGAGGAGAGCATAATCCTCAGGCCTATGATTTGTCCAAATTCTTCCAAACTCCTCTCCAGAATCAAAGTAATAATGATGAACTATGATGGCAGCCATTTCTATAGATGTAGTAAAATTAAAGCCATCAGGAGTAAAACTTAGCAAGACAAATGACACTTTTTCCCCTCCTCTTTTGTAAACCAGATTTTGGTGGCTGGATGACATTTCTGTACTTATTTACATTACAATTTTTCTCCTCAGGGGCTGTATTGTAGTTCCTCAGTATAAACAGAGTTGGCTTAGAGTATTCAGTCTTAGTCTCTCCTGAAGGATGTATTTAATCATATGACAATAATAGCGGTTCTTGTTAATACCCTTTTTCGCAACTAAAAATGAAGTTTTGAGGGCAGCTCTGACGTCTGACCCTGGGAAACCTCCCTGGTCTGATAAACCACATGTCTTCTCTGCGGGGCAAAGGGCAGGCAGACAGTGTTGGTCTGCAGGAAACACCAGAGATTGGATCTCTCTAGGAGGGAGTTGTGTGTCACATGCTGGTGAGTTATTCCTGCACCGAAGACCCAGCCCTGGACCAATTCTGTGTGGGGAGGGAGCTTGATTCAGAGTGGCAACCCCCAAAGGGCTTTGTCCCCACCTAAAAACCTACAGCAAGCAGCAACAATCCATTTGCATTTCACTCTGGGTGACAAATTCGCAAAACGAAAACCCAGTGTGCCTGGAGGACGAAGTAGAGAATCTCCAGATTATTCATTTTGTCCCGTTTCAGGCATTTAATCTCCACTGAGTGTCAGGAGATGGTGGTGGTGGGGCATGGATTCTCACAGACACATTCACATTTCACCCTTGGACCTTTTCATGGGGCAGCTGGAGGTCCTGAGCAAACACACGATCCCAAAGGCACAGACAGACGCCATCCATCTGCCACGGTGACATTTCCAGATGGAAATGAAGACTCAAAAAGCGCTGCAGCTTTGCTGGGTCTGTGAAATGATATGCTTTTCACCTTGTCTCTGTTTACGTTGCTGAGGTTTTGCCCTGCTCTGGCCCGCTGCTCCAGACAGGAGCTGTGTCATCGCGCTGTTACAGCTGTTACATCTGTCATAATGCAACAAAAGAGNGGGAAATGTTATGCTCCATTTGGTGTTTCTGAGACATGTATTCTTTGGAGCTCTGGCGGTGCTGGCATGGCATTTTTGACTGTTCCAGCTTTCACCTCTGGGCAGGATTATTCAGTTTCTGCTCTTCTGAGAATGGTCTCCATCCTCCACTCCAGGAGGGGGTTCTGTTCTGTAAAGAGATGCTGATAGAGGCTTCAGACCTGCACTCTCAGCTCCCAGTCAAGAGGGAACCTAGATTTACCATGAATTTAGATTTGGAAGTTCCACTAAGTGTAAGGATATACATACACACACAAAATGAAGATTCACAGCCAAATAAATGTACATTTCTTAGCTTGCTTGCTTTGAAATTTTTGAGAAGCTAATGGAAAAAGAAAAACAACAGTTTTAGTTGCTGTAGGGAGGAGAAGATTGCTAATGATGGGATGCTACAAGTACTGAGAATGTTGGTTTAACACTGAATAGAAATATTTTCCTACAGACCAAATTTCCATGGACGAAGCTCAGTCCTAGAGGGGCTTTTTCAAACTGAGTTCAGCACCCGGGAATTGGGTGGTGAAGAAAACAGAAGGGAGGAGAGAAAGAGAAAGTGAAAAGGAAGTTAATTAAACAATTATTTCAATGATGCCAGCATGGTAATGAGCTCCAGATGTCTGGGATTCCACAGACAGGCTCTGAACTGGAGAAGCAATGGTGGGTGTATATATGTTTATTTATTTCTCCCACCCTGAGCCTGGCTACTGCTTTCTCTAAAAGCCAACGAAGAACAGGCTTATACTAAAATACCCCTGAGATTTCACTCCAGATTTTGATCTGGGTTGCTCTGTAGCCCACAAAGGCGGTGGCAATAATCCAGGTATATTATGGCATAATTGAAAACACAGCTTGGCCTTCGCTCCTCAGTTTGTTCACAACGAAACAACAAACGAGCACAAGAGCCTGCACTGACAGCTACCCAGGGCTAGATTCTGGTCTTTGAATCTCTGCTGAACAGGTGGAAATCCAAAGCAGAACAAGAAAAATGGAGAATTACAACTGACTTGGCTGACCAATGGATTTACTCAAGGTGGACAACCATAAGAACAAGAATTTTGGCTATGTACCTGACTGCGTTCAAATCATCCGCTTTATAAAGATGCAGCTTCTGCAACCCCTCTATGTCAGATGTGATGTCAGCTGATACAAGGTGCAGTCTCTCTAGAACTCTATTTTCAATCCTGATACTCCAGAGGGACAAAAAATCCCGGGAGATTTCATGGCTTATATAGACTGAGCAAGATGATTCTCACTGGCCTATTTCTCCCTTGGAAGACACCACCAAACTGGAGAAATAAGTCTAATATTGTGATTTTTGTTATTGTTTGTAGTTTGTCGTTTTTGTTGTGGGAATGTGCCCTGTTAGAGTGGGGGAAAATGCCTTCTCTGACCTTTCTTTTGTATTTTATGAACCTATAGAATTCCTTGTTATTCTTTTCCCCTTTTCCAAGTTCAGTTTCATCTTCACCTTGGCCTTCCTGATCCCAACCCTACACAACCTCATAGAGAACTTCACCTGTCCTGGATTTCACTGTCTGTGCAGTTGAACTTCTGAGTTGCTCTTCAATGGTCTTTGGTGCTGAAAGAGTCAATGAGTCCAATAAATGGTAAAATGTAATTTTTTTTCTCTTCTTGTTTTCAGATGGTTTCAGTTGCCTCTCTGGAGATCATGACTTTCTCATACAGAAAAAGGAGAAATAAAAAACAAGCTTAGAATAATGCAATTTTTTTCTAGTTTTTGGATTATCTTTTGCCAATCTTTTGGTGGAATGATACAGATCCATTGACCACTGCCTGTCTCGTGATCAGCAGATGTTTCCACTTCTAAGCCTTTCAAATGTGAAAAGGCTGGCATGGGCTTATTATGGACAGCAGATTTCCCAGGCTCATATCAGCGCTACAAAGAATTTTGAAAGAATGAGCTGGAATCTCACTGTGTCACGTTCTGGATGCGGCTTTTCCATACAGAAGTCCTCTTCTCAGCAAGTTTGAAGATCAGCAGACCTTCAGAGTCCTAAGGCAAACAGGATGTGCCTGTCTCTGGCTTTGGTTATGCCGGCCAGTGTTGCTTGCTTTGATTTTTGTCAGGAGGTTAATTGCTGCCTCCGGAAAGTGGCGTTTGGGTTTTGGAGGCTGGAAAGCCTTGATGGCTCTCCAAAACTCTGCCAAGGCCCTCAAATCAGTCTTGCCAGAAGCAATCTTCTCACCTCATGCCCCATTTCTTGCAGCAGGGATGTGGGATCTGGAAATGGGAAAAGACAGGGATGAGAGGGGGTGAGGGCAGGACACACAACTCCTACAAAAACCAGCCTTGCTCTCAGCTCCCTCATGTCTTCTAACCTTCCTCCCCTCCCTCACCCCGCCTACTTTTCCTTCATATCCCCAATCCTTCAGCTCATCTGAGCTGTCAGGGCTGTGGATCAGCCTTCCCATTATCTCCTTTGCCTCCAGAGCCAAGGTCTGCCTCTCCTGGCACCCTGTGTTGGAGCACCTCGCCCAGGGTAATTAGTGCTGTGTCTCAGGGCTAATTGGGCTGGGCTGTTAACTGGTAAGAGGAAGGTGAATGAATTCTTACTTCTTACCTGTCTTTCCTTGCCCTGCTGCAGATCCTCACTTCCCACTGGGGCTCTCAGGAAAACTCACCTGGTGTCAACAGAGGAGAAACCAGCTGAGATAGCTGTAAACTTTATCTCTTGTAAGCAGAGCAACTACTTGTGAAAAACATAAACGCTGGAAAATGGGACAGTAAGCAGTCGGTCCCTTTTTATTTTTAGTTTGGCCTCAGAAATTTCCAGAGCAAAGAGCTGGAAAGGAAAGACAAGGCAGCAGAGGCGTGGGTGCCACAGAAGGGCAGACAGCATCCTGCCCAAATTTAGCACTGCTCCAGGGGTTTTGCAAGACAGAGTTTTACAAACAAGGGTTTTACAAACAGGCTTTGAGGGTGGGAGGTGTTACAGGTGAGGGGCATTCATGGGAGCTGTGAGAGAATTTGAAAGGGACCAGATGGACCCTAAAGTTGAGTGAAAGCAACAGGTAGGAGCAGAAGGAATAGCCCAGAGTGATCCCTAAGATCCTGCAAGTTCAGAGTGTTTTTGCTTGGGTGGGAAAGCAGAAGGCTTTCTCTTGACTTGGCTGCACTCCTCAGGGCTAGCCCTGGTCTAATTCCTCCTGAAGTCAGTGGACAGAATCCCATTGACGTCAGTAGGACTTGGGTTTGGGCCATAATTACTGGAAAGACCCGCAGTCTAAATGGAGAAATGTCTGCAGCCATACATAGCTCCATTCCAGGTTAAAAATAAAAATAAAAGCGTATTTCCAAGTTTAACATCCCCAGCACTGTAAATAGATGCCTCCTTCCACCATCACAGATGCAGCACTGTTCAGTTTGACCGTGGCTATCTTAAACAGCCAAATGGCTTCAGTTTCCCTCCAGGGCATAGAAATAAACATGAATATTTCATAAAAATAAAATAAGAGAGGAGGGGAACAAAAAAGAAATAAAGGAAAGGAGAAAAAGAAACTCTGGTAACACACCCTCTTACTACCCAGACAGAAAATCAACTGGAGAATTTCATGAGTCCTGTGCTTCAGAAAAAAACAGACAAAACAAAACAAATACCCCCCCCCCACCAAACAAAACAAAAAAAACAAACAAAAAAACAAAACCACCCCAAACATAATTTCTCTGAGAGAGATGAGATTTATTTCATGCCGGTTTTTTTGAGAGTGAACAGTTGAGTGGCTTCTTGAGCTCTGAACACCTCCAAATGTAATATCTAAGAAGAAAGAGGCTGCAACCTCCAGTCCCAAATTTCTCCAGATGCTTGAAGCCTGTGGGCCCAAATAAGGGACAGCAACCCTGCATCATCCCATACCTTGACCTCAATGGATGGACAGAAGAGGGGAAGCCACTGGGTTATCCACACTTACCAACAGGGAAAGCCCTGCCCTGCAATCACAGCCTGGAAGGATATCTGCTGATGAAGCTGGCAGCTGGCTTCACATGGATTTTCTGGGGTTGCCTGGTGTTATTTTATTACGAAAAAGCAGGAATTAATGGCAAGATTGTTGCTGCCGCTTGAAGCCAGGGTCTGTTTGTTTTGGTTTGCAGCTCCATTCACTCAGCCAAATAGTTTCATCTGCTGATGCCTTCAGAGCTGTTTTGAATGTGTAACCACCAGTGTAACATCCTCTGGTTATTGTGAAATATTCGTGAAAACTGCTTTTGTTGAGCCATTGCTTAATGGGGAAACTGAAACACTCTTACTAATCATCTCATGCTCTCCTGTCCGCCTGTCTGTGGGACGTGTCTTCTGGGATCTCCTGTCTAGCACAAACTCATCATAAGCCCCCTTGAAAGTGAAGGGTTTTTTTGCTGTTGACTTCACTGAATTTTGGATCAGCCCCCTGAGAGAAATCCCAGCATTTAAACCTGGAAGACATCAGGGTTTTTCTCCCCGCTCCAGTTATTTGTGCGTGCAGGCTGATGTCTGTGTCAGACCCCCGAGGAAATGATTAAAGCTCACAGGGCCAAATTTCCCCTTGCCCCACAACCCAGGTTAGACCTTTTCAGCGTCGCACAAATTCCCTTCCCAGACTGTTCCTGCTGGGTCAGACAGAAGGTCTGTCTCTTACAGCATTTACCCTTTTTTTTGTGAATACACTACGTGTCCTTTTCCTGCTGATTCCAGCAATATTCCAGGTCTGGAGGTTTAACAGATCTAGAAATTTCCAGACCAACCTTGGTACTAACACTACGCACTTGCAAAATTCCTTTTGGAAGCCTTTTATCCTTCAATCTCCGCTGCACTGTGTGGCAATGAATTCCATGTTTCTTTCCTTACAGGAGATAGATGAAAGCACACTGTTTTTTCTGTTTCAACCATTATTTTAAAATTGCTGCCTAATAAAATTTGCGGGTTGCTGGAAATCACTGTGTGTCCCACAGCTCCTCCATTGTGTTATAGATGAAGTCCTTGCCCTCTCAGCTTCATTGCATCATTCATTATTTTCTAGGTGTCTATCACTTCTCCCCTACATTTATCCTTTTTCAAGCTGTCCTGCTCTGCTTAGACTCTACATGTATTTCAGGCTCTTAACTATCCTCTGGGTTAGCACTTTGAATAAGTTTCCACTTCCACAAAATAAAAATTGCATCCATTTTTCCTCTGTCTGATTTCAGAGGGCTTAACAAACTCGGAAAATTCAGAATAGGTCTGATAAAATAATCTTTTTTATTAGCATGGATCCTGAGAAACTGCTGTTACAGCTGTATATGCACTGTTACTGACCCAGTGGATGCTGGAATAGTGATTTGGAAATCTTCTGTCTGAGAAAAACTGAGGAAATTCTCTTATTCTTGCTTTGGTCTTTATTTTAGGAAGCAATCAGACTGCTCCCAGCTGGGTGTATCTTTGTTTCCAACTTCCTTCTAGTGCTGGGCTATTTTAGTTATAACCACGTCCTGATAAAAGTTTAATACCCATAAACTGTAGCTAGCTTAGGAAAATCATAGTCACAGCAACATTTGGACGTCTGAGCTCTGACCTACTGGGACCAGGTTAATTTGAGAGAAATACCCAAAGTGCAGCTAGTTAGGGATGCTCTTAATGCAGGATGACGTGGGACAGACCTGGTGGAAGCTGACAATGACAAAAAACAGCTCGTGAAATCTATTAGCAGGCACCTGAAACTTTATCTAACTCTTTGCCATAGCGAGAAACAAACCCCTGTGCTCCTCCCCAGAAATGTGCAAAGTCAATGGCTGCAAACTGAAGGACATCGTCTAAAACATTTTCTCTCCCTCTTCGAGCCTGAAGGGGTTAAGCAGACAGCTGATTTCGTGAGGTGTTTTGTAATTCCAGACTGGATTTGTGTCAAAAGAGCTCAACTTTTTGTTAAAGTGCCCCAAAGAGGCACCCACATTTCCTCATTTTCAAGAATTATTCTTTGTGCTGCTCCATCTGATTTTGAAATCCTGGCTGCAGCCCAGCTGGAACGTGTGGCTACTGGTTCTTTGAAATCCCAGCCCCTGCCTCCCTAGGACCCCCTGGAAGTCTCAGGACTGAATGTGATAGAAGCAGATCCATCAAAACCTGTGGGATTTTGTTATCAGGAAGAGTGATTACAGAAAGAAAATTCCAGAGAAGAATTAGAAAATCACATTTTCCCTGTAGGCCTTCTTTCTTTCTTTCTTTCTTTCTTTCTTTCTTTCTTTCTTTCTTTCTTTCTTTCTTTCTTTCTTTCTCTCTTTCTCTCTTTCTCTCTTTCTCTCTTTCTCTCTTTCTCTCTTTCTCTCTTTCTCTCTTTCTCTCTTTCTCTCTTTCTCTCTTTCTCTCTTTCTCTCTTTCTCTCTTTCTCTCTTTCTCTCTTTCTCTCTTTCTCTCTTTCTCTCTTTCTCTCTTTCTCTCTTTCTCTCTTTCTCTCTTTCTCTCTTTCTCTCTTTCTCTCTTTCTCTCTTTCTCTCTTTCTCTCTTTCTCTCTTTCTCTCTTTCTCTCTTTCTCTCTTTCTCTCTTTCTCTCTTTCTCTCTTTCTCTCTTTCTCTCTTTCTCTCTTTCTCTCTTTCTCTCTTTCTCTCTTTCTCTCTTTCTCTCTTTCTCTCTTTCTCTCTTTCTCTCTTTCTCTNTTTGCTACCCACACTCCTCATTTATACAAACACCTCTGTTTACACAATAGCAAGATTTTTTCCAATAGTTTTTGGCCCATTTCTCTTTCCTCATCTTACACCATAGTTCCAAGGAAGTTACTTGGAAAGGATATATCTGAGGCTGACAAGAGTCATGGTGACTCAGTATATTGAAAGGTCAGTGTCATTAAAGCAGTTCTGTTTTCACTTAGTTGAGTATTACAGCACCTTCTGCAAACACAGTCTAGCTTAAAAATTATGTGTATCAGGGAAAAAAAATAATAAAAGATACTAAATCCAAATCTAATATGTATACTGTGATACCCCAGTACATGAATCTAAAATCCTGGAGGGGCACAGCCAGGGGTGCTGGGGGAGCTGGCTGATATAAATGTGAGATCACTCGCAGTTATCTTCAAAAGGCCTTGGAAACTGGGCTAGACTCATGGAGTCTGGAAGGAAGAAAACGTCCCTCTTGGTTGCAAGAGGGGCGAGAAGGAGGATCTGGGGAAATTCAAACTGGTCAGGCAACAGCCTTGGAAGGCAAGGATCCCAAACACATTAAGGAGAAAACGCTGGTTGAGAGCAGCCGTTATCAATCTGTGGATTTGCAAAAGGGAAACGATGCTTGAAGATTGCCTTGCAGGGTGAGGTGGCTGGCTTGGTGGAAGAGGGGAGAGCAGGGATTGTTGTCTGGCTTGGCTTTGGCAAGACTTTCAGCACTGTTTCCTCATTGACACTCAATTCCACAAATCTCTGCCAGACTCTGATGACCTTCAGGTGGAAGCTGAGATGTTCTGTGACAGCTCTGTAAATAAAGCTGCAATCAGCTCTCTTCATTAAGGAACCTTGTATCTTCATTGTTACAGATCCAGCACTCTGTGCTCTCCCTTTGTTCATTTTGAGCTTCAGTTTCTCATTGGTTGTAAACCAGGAAATAAAATCCATTAAAAACTTTGGCATCTAAGACCACAAACATCATTATTGCAAAGATGCAGCTTCACGTCAACTACAATTTTTTCTGACTTTTTAAAATCCTTTCTTTTTCAATTTTCTCTGCGTGTTCTCTGACACAGCTTCACGTATTTTCTTAGAGCAGAATTTAGATACCAGAAATCCAGAATGAGAAAAGTCACTGAGTCTTCACAGTGGTTGTGCTGCAGGAAATCTCCTCAGTTTTGCTATTAATGGATGCATACTGATTCCCATTGTTATTTTTCAATGAAAACTGGTTCCACTGAGAATAATTCCACCTAGACTTTGCCAGCAAAAGACCAGGGAGGAGCAGCATGTGTCCCCCAGCATGGCAAAGGGTACAACATCAACCTGGCCGTACAACGCGTTCACAAAAACACACGGCCAGGCAGGAAGTTCTGGGCTTACAAAAGTAAAGCAGTGCTCAGTTTCCATAATATCCCAACTCCCAAATGGATGAGTGAGATACGATTTCAGATTTCCTGTTCCACTTCCACCCAGAATGGCATTCAGCACCTCAGAGGCTGAGATGAGCTGGACTGTGATGAGCTGAGTGTTGGCAGGGCCCATAACGTGGGATGGTTAATCGCATCCTGGCTCCTGGATGGGGAGAAGCTGAACTGACCTCACCGATCCAGGATGATGCCCAGGAAAGGGAGGGGCAGTTGTTGCCCCTGGATCTCAGCCTTGGTACAGAAGCATGGCTTGTGAGTGCTAAACCTGCAGAGGGAATGGGGTTTGGTGTGTCCTGGAGTGGGTACAGCTTGGACTTAAGGTCTCAAAGCAGTCTCTGCTGGACTTGAAACAAACAAAACTTGAAACTCCAGAGGAGTTAAATGAACAAAAGGGGTGGCATCACATATTCTGTACTCTCCAGACCCCCTGAGCAAACACCCGGCGTGCTGTGCTTGAAGGAACTCCGTGCCCTGCTCCCTGACTCACCCTCCATGAGCTCATTTTATCATCTGATGTCTTTCCCACTGAGTGCGGGGAGTGATGGGAAAACACGCTCGCACCTCCGCAGGGGTGTCAGGAAGGTCACCCCTGTTCCCGCGCTGGAGACACACGATGGAAACTGGACGTGTGTAAACCTACAGGAATTCCTTTCCTCAGCGTGGAAACTCCATCTGCTTTGGCAGCCTGGACACCAGTGACCAACCCAGCCCCCTCACAGCACAAGGCACTGCAGAGCTTCTGCTAATCCTTCCCAGAGCTCCTCTCCGGGAGCCTGTGCAATTCCGTGCACAGTTTAAATTGGCACCGCTGCCAAAGGACGCCATTCCAGCTGTTTGTGTGCTTACACGGCCAGCCAAAACACGGAGCTGTTTCTTCTGAAAACAAAATGTTTGTGTCATTGTTTTTTGCTGGCCTGGCTGGTGGCCAGCGTGGGCAACCTGGGGAGGGACAAGTGGGTGAGGGCACAAGGAGGGCCAGCTGTTCACAGGAACAGTGCTGGCTCCATCCTCAGTGAACCACAGCCCGGTGTTTTGTTCTGATTGCTGTGACTGCTGCATTTTTTCTCTTCTTCTTCTTCTTCTCTTATGTATCATGTTACTCGTGTATGCACTTTATTCTCATTTTATGTACAATCTGCAAAAGGAATTTTTAGGCAGAAAAAATTGCCATGCGTGCGTATCTTCCGGCGGTGCCTTTCTCTCGAGCCAGCGTAAATGAAATTCATTTCTAGGATAGACCTCTTTTCCTCAAGTGTGTTGTGGAGCTCTCTAAGAAATGCCAACTCCCATCTCCTTGGCACAAGCTCCTGATTGCTGCTCTCAGAGTAAGGCAGCCTTGTTTTCCCAGGGAGCACGCAGAGAGAGAGAATTACTGCAACAACAAGGTCTAGGACCCGGCTGTATCTAATATTAAAGTGTAGATATTTATCCTAGAGAGTAAAAATATATCATTGTGACTGCTCTGCCTCTGAGGGAAGGGGAAAGAAACCAATAGTAATGAAATCACAAAATTGTCTATGGTTTGGCAAGTGTTTCTATTTGAGATTTGATCAGCTGTGATGTTTATCCACCTCCCTGCTTTCAAACCAAGAAAGTAAAAAATGAAAGAAAGAAAAGTGTTCTTTCTTTTCTTCTTCTTCTTCTTTTTTTTTCATAATAAAGCAGAGATCACACCATGCTGGTTTTAAAGTGTCCCATCCTCCACTCTAGCTCTTCTGCATGCAACACACCTTTGCACGTTAAAGGACAGCTTTTGGTCTTGTAATTGATTTAATTTCATCGGTAAACGAGTCCTGGCATAACAGACTGCAGATTGTAATTCTGACATAGGTTTTGGGTTACTTGGTCTCTTAAATAAATACAGTTCACTTCACCTCTGGCTTATCCACCAGAGAGAGACTAGAACAACAGCGCCATTTGCATTTTCTACTCTCTCGTGCTGTTTTTGGGAGCACAAAACTGCCCTTGCACCTTGGGAGTGATACCAGGATTACCATGAGAATACTTTTCCATGCTTTTTCCACCAGGAGGGTGATTTAGAAAATACCCATTTGTCATAACAGAAGTGCTCCTCAGGACTGGATTTGTCACCTGAGCTGGTGGCCTCTCATATTTTTCAGCTTTTCCAAGGATGTCAGTTACTTCAACTAACGTTCTTTCCACTGTGTGGAAATAAAATGCTTCAAAACTTAGATGGACAGACCAGTGCTGAGAACCACAAATAAAAAAGATAGCTATGGGAGTTAAAACCCTTGCTGCAAGCCCTGTGCTTGTGTCAAGGTTTATAAAAATAAGGAACTGGTTTAGGTAATTAAATGCTGCTTCTTTGAGGTAACAAGTGACAGGATGAGAGGAAACAGCCTCAAGTTGCACCACGGGAAATTTAGATCAGATATTAGGGAAAATGGCTTTATTGAAAGGGTGGTCAGACATTGCAACAGGCTGCCAAAGGGAGTGGTTGAGTCATCATCTCTGTAAGTTCAAAAAATATGTGGACAGGGCACCAGTGAGCATGGCAGCTCTGGGTTAATATTTGGACTCGATGGTCTTTTCCAGCATTAACTGTTTTTATGATTCTGAGTCTCACAAGTAGCTGCATCCTCTGAGACCATGGAGGCGAGCTGTGACCTCAGGGATACCACATTTGGCATTTCTTGTTCTAGAGAGATGCCCTTGAGGTGACCCGCACACTACAGAGCAGAGATTTTTACACAATCACTTAGATCTTATCACTACTCACTTATGGAAGTGCCATAAATGACGGCACGAATGCACTTGGTCTCCTGAAGTTAAACCTCTGTGTTTCACCTCTTTATTTTTTAATTTTTTTTTGCAAAGCACAACACCAGCCGAGTCTCTCTGTCTTGAACCAGAGACAAAGAACAGACAGTACGTCCAGGTTTTGTTTACAAATAAACAAGGTGTAAAAATTCTCAGGTGCTCTTGGGCTCATGGTGCAAACCTTTGCCAGGGCCAATGGTGTGAGCATGGCTGATTGTGAAGCCCTCACAAACAAAAAATGTTAAACAGTGATTAGCACATTCCTCATCCCTGATTATCTGCTCAAGACTTTTCTCTGTAGGAAAGTGCTGCAGTCATCATTAAACCTGTTCTGATGGAGTTTCCCTATTCCCAGCAGGTTCCAGGATGGGATTGGTGCCCTGCAGGGATCGTTTGCAGGCATGTGGGGCTGCTTCTTCTGCAGACTGCCCCAAACATCTCAGCTCTGGGCTAAAATTCTCAGCTTGTGTCCAGATGGGTTGATGACAAGCAAGCATGGGGCACTGTGGTCCTGTTCTTGTCAACAGGATTTCTAAGGCTAATTCTGTTCTTACTCCATGCAGTGGTTTGCCTCCCTCTGCTCCATCCTCCCCTGAAGGGGAATTATGCCTGAAATTGGATTGCATCATTGTAGTGTGGGGGAATGAGGGCATGTAGGATCTTGTTCAGTAATTACATCTAGCAGATCAAAAATGCTGCTCTAAAGTAAACCTCTTTTGCAAGAGATAAATATTTTTATTATTAATAATTTAGACAGTGCAGTTACTGTTTAATAACATAATTGTGCCCTTTGATGGGAGCTTTTATCCGGGGATCTCAAAGGTTTAGTGGTAACGACGCTGGTGCTGCTGAACTACAGGGACAAAATGCGGAAACTGAGGAACAGGAAGGTTCTTAGTTTATACTGTCAGGAGAGTGGATCAGATTTTTCTCCTAAAACCACTAAAGATTTCTGTTTCAAACCAAAGCTGGGGTCACTGGCAGGCCAGTTGAAATCAAGTTCCTGATGCAACATCCTCTTTTTTCAGGGCAGCATCATTTCAGTTCCCCGTTCTGCAGAGAAACAGCCACATTCCAGATGGAGCCTGAAAACCAGGGGATAGGTGATCCCTCTGAAGGTGCTCATTTCTTGTGATTTGTTTCTGCCTCCTTCCCTGCTTTTCTTGTAATTTGTTTCTGCCTCCTTCCCTACTCTTCCCAAGTTGCCTCCACACGAGACTGATCAGAAGGAATTTCATTCTCCTGCAACAGCTGCTTCTCAAGCGACCTCATGAAAAGCAATCACAGTGCCAATATAAGATGTTCTGATGATCACTATCAGAGATACTGAGTAAACTACCCTTTTTTTGTTATTCTTTCTCTGTCTTTAGGGACGCTTCCTTGGTCCCTCTCTGAAGTCAACAAAAGAGCTGTCTCCCTGAAAATCTTTGGGCAAAATCGCTGCCTGGATTGAGCCCTCTGGGGCTGATGGCAGAGCAGTCTGAAGTGACAGGAGAAGCTCCACTTGCTCAAACATCAATGCTCTGAGGTCAGTTGTTTAGAATATCCCCAAAATATTAAGCAGATGATGGTTTTTAGCTGTTTGGGGCTGAGACTCGTGCTGGCTTTCTTTGCAGCACCAAGTATAGACATGAATTTAACTTTTTACCAGGTTGTCACCCACATTCCTTGACCAGAAACTCCCATCTGCAGCCTCTAGAAGATCCAAAAAAAGAGCAGTGCCTTGGGGAATTCATACCGACTTTTGTGGAAAGAACGGATCAACATCACTAGAAAGTAACAGGAAAAATCCAGCAATGAGACCTGGCGATGTGAGAGGGATGAAATGTGAACCCAGTTACCAAAAAACTGTTTTCTTCCTTCCCTCCAATAGCTGGGCCAGCAGAACCCAGAGGGAGGAGGTAAAGATAGGCCACAACACTGAAATTTGGGCAGCTCTCCCAGTCAGTGTTGGATAAATTGATTGTACTGGGGCTGGAAAAAAGACCTTTCCACCTGGCATTCTGCATCTCACAATGGCCATGGGTGGGAGAATACACCTGGTAACACCCTGAGTGCCCCCAGCCACTGCCTGCCTGCAGCTCAGGAGTTTCATGACCCACTTTGGTTCCCCACGTGTTTCTTCTTCCTCCAGGAATTTGTCCAATTGGCCCTGAGCAGCCTCTGGCAGAAAAGGGAAGTGGTCCCTGGCAGGTGGGAAGTGGCAGTGACATCATTAAAGGGGTGCCAAGTCTCATCCTTCAGAGCTGGGATGGAGGGCAAAGAGATAAATGAGTAAATTACAGTGGACCATCAAGCTGATCTCACCAATAACTCTTCTTCCTTCCATCACTCCCTTTTAAAAAATAACAAAAAACCAAAAAACAAACAAAAAAAACAAACACAAAAAAGAAAGAAAAAAGGGTGGAGAAAGAAAATAATCTGAGACTTAGTGTTCTGGGTGCTGACCAGAAATCAGAGGACAGTTTATTTCCATCTGGCAGAGCATGAACATGATTATTTTCAGGCTTATTTGAAGTTCAGAGCAACAGATTGGAGCAGTCTGATGAGGGACTTCAGCAACCTCAGTGCTTTACTACTTCTTTGTGTCCTGGAATTGCTTGAAGTGCTCTAAATATTTATTTACTGTGTTTATAATATTTGTATTTTTTTATAGGCGCTCATTGTTTTGTTCTGAAGCTATTTGTTATTGTCTCTTTGAATGCTGACCAGAAGCAATAAACAGCAAGTTATCAAGTTTTATGTGCACTTGCCTCAGGTTTTAGCTCTGCAAATCCTTCCCCAAATGTTCAGGAGATGTGAATTTTCAGCCTCTGGCAAAGGTTTTCTGTTAACTTCGGGAAAAAAATGCAGCGCTGTGTGTGACAGACCCAGCATCACAAATTTCCCGTGTCGCAGGGAGAATTCAGCCAGTTTTGAACCAGACTGTGGATTCTCACTTGAATTCTTTTCCCCACAGCCTTCCACACTGCTGGTAGCCCATGTTTGACACGTCAGCTTTGTCCTTGGAGAATGAATTTCCTGAGAGTAGCATGGAGAATAAAACCAGGCAGTAATTTGGTCGTGTTCCTACATTTGCTGCAGCAAAAATTTGTGTTTAAAAACTGCTCCCAGGGCAGGTGCTGCTGCAGTTGCTGCCGTCACAGAACACTGGCACGGCCTGGGGTGCAAGGACATGGGGCACTCTGTGCTGGTGGCAGTGAAATGGAGAGTTAGTCTCAGATTTATTTAAAAAAAAAACAAAGAAAACCCCCAAACAAACAAAAAACAAAACAAAAATAAAACAAAACATAAAAATAAAAAACAAAGAAAACCCCCAAACAAACAAAAAACAAAACAAAAATAAAACAAAACATAAAAATAAAAAACAAAGAAAACCCCCAAACAAACAAAAAACAAAACAAAAAAAAAAACCAAAAATAAAAAAAAAAACCAAACAAAAAAAAAAAAACCCCCCAAAAAAAAAACTAAAAACCCCCAAAAAAATCCAAACAAAAAAAATCAAAACCAACCAACCAACCAAAAAATACCCACAAAGCTCCCAAAAATCCCAACAACCAAAACCCGGCCAACAAACACCGACAGTGGGAAAGACTTTCTGAGACCCCTTTGAGGCAAATTTTGCCCATCACAACTGAGGCACGGAATTATTAATCCCTGCTCACCTCATTCCCTGGGTAATGGCTCCATCCAGCAGCTCCCTGCATTTCCCTGAGGGTTTTCCACGCTGTGTTGAAGGGGCTTTCAGCTGCTTGCAGGGACATTTTATGCCAGAAAGGCAAACCCAAAAGGATTGTTCATTTTTATTTCCTTTTCGGGGTGGAAGGGGTGGCAGGGAAGCCGTGACCTGGTGGACACCAGGTGAGGAGAGAAGGTGGTGACAGGGTACATCAGACTGAGCCCTATGAAATGGCAAAGGAGAGAAAAACCAATCCCTTCCCACCTCAGGATGGGGTCGGAGGAGGAGGTTGTATATACAAATTCTCCTAAAAAATACATAAATAAATCACTGCAAGCAGCCACCTTCTACACAGAGGATGCTCCAGAGCCCTTCTCCAGGCCTGAGGTGAACCCTGGGACAGCTTGGGCTGTTGTTTCCAGATTTTTTTTTTTCTTTATTTTTTTTTTTTCCATTATAGTTAATCAGCTGTGCTTTTTGGAAACTGGTTTCTTAAAACCGCTCAAAGCTCCTAAGGAATTTTTTTTTTTAATGTTTTTTTTTCTTCTGGGAATAGTGATAAGTGTTTGCTTCCAGCTCACAAAAAAGTCATAGCAGCGTCACAAGTCTCTTTAGGAAGAAAAAAAGAGCGAGTGCGAGGGGCTCAGCGAGTGCCAAACATTTCCTAGAGGTTTCATGAAGAAATTAATTTTTTTTCCCCTCCAAGTGAAGCACAGAGGTTAACAAAGAACTGGTGACACAGAACTGAAATTCAAGAGGAAGGGCAGCAGGGATGGATGAGGGGTGAACATTCTGTGGCCCCAGCTCTGAGAGGATGGAGAAGGAACCAGGAGAGCTCTGCTGCAGCAAAAACCAATTTTTTTCTGCCGTGCCTGGGTGTGACTGCATGACCTCCATCTGCTTGGCTCCCTCGGTAGGTAGGGGCTCTCAGATTCAGGTTTTCTTGGAGAATAACGAAACATGAGAGCAGGAAAGCCTCCCAAAAGAAACATCTGGGACAAATAAATAAATAAAGGGAGATTTATGTACTCGTGAGGGAAATTGAGTTTGTTTCTAAAAGGACGCCTTTCAATCCGTGATGATTTAGCGCAGTTAATTGCATAACAATGTCAGGCAGGGTAACGGAGTCTCTCCTCATTTTCATACACCTGGAAATGCTATTTTAACAGAGACTGTCTTCCAAAACAGCCTGAACGTTCTCTCAGACAGATGTCAGGGACACAGACACAGGGCTGAAGAGCCACTCTGCACTCAGGAATTACTACAAGTCCCTGATACACACATTTTACTCCTTAAGGCTTCATGTCTAGTATTCTCTGAAATTTACTGTACACGTTGGGTGAATACCTCAGGCTGTACCTTACCTGTCTTAGTGGGGCAAAACCCTCCTTGTGACCACCAGCTTTTAAAAAAGGTGCAAAACTTTCTGCTTCTGTTTCTACGAGACATCACTGTAAACTCAAAAAGCTGAAACAGAAATGAGGAGGTGACTTTATTTCTTTCTCCCCTTGTCCCTCACCTTGTGATTGTTTTATTTTTCTTTTTTTTTTGGTTGGTTTTTGGATTTTTTTTCCTGTGTTTGACTGCTTTGAACTCACTTTACTTTGGTCCTCGGTCTTGGAGACAGTTTTGAGTGAGTCAGGTGCTGTGAGGGTACCAGGACCGGGTGGTGATGCCTCTTCTCTTTCTCCTCGCAGCTTTGACTTTTTTTTTTTTCCGCTTCAGTAATGCCATAGCGCTGAGGTCAGAGCCACCCTTTGCTTCATGGCAGCACTTTGAATAAAGGGAATGATCACCTCCTTGGTGATTGGGCCAAATGGGAGCTTCAGAACCTCTCCAACAGAAGCAGTGATCCTGTGCATTATTGTATCCCAGCGTAGAGAAGGGCTCTTCTCCATGGTGCTCTCTAATCAGTTATTTCCTATTTCTGTCTCTACTGGAGGCATCAGGGGAATGAAGGCAGCCAAATATATTGTAACAAATTGAAGCAGGGCTGTCTTGGTGCTGGCAAGAGGAGCTGGATAGAAAAATTCCCATTTATGAGAGTTTGCTCCTGGCTCAAGCCTTGTTCAGAGAGGAACAGATGCTGAGCGTGTTCCTGTGGCTGCTCTGCCATGCCAGCTGGAGGAAAGTGGGGTGACAGGTGCTGCACAGAGAGAAATCAGTACTGAAATTGATAAACTTGGCCTCCCTGGCTTTGCTTCGGCTTTGATCTGAAGTGATGGAGATGCCATGAAGGTAGGAGACCACGGACTTCAAATGGCTATGAAATGTGACATGGCATGAGGAAAGGTTTGATGATACCTGGCTGTAGGGCGCAATTCCAGTTTCACTCCAGCACATCAGCATTTCCCAGTTTGCCAGAAGACTGGACAAGTTTTGATTCCTTGCAAATTAAGACAGCCGGTTGTTTGGCTGTTAATCCTCAATCTGGATAAATAAGATTAACCATGCTGCAGTCCTTGGTCAGACTATGGATATGGGTAAATGTGTGCATGGCATGCATCTTATTAACAGACCAAAGTCCAGCAGGTTTTTATTTTTAATGGAGAAAAGACTTCTGGGGTCAGATGTACCAAATATGAAATGCTGAACTCTCTAAAATGAGTTCAGGTACCAATTTTTCCTACACCTACCTGGAAGGTGTCCATTTATTACACTGAGTACAATGAAGCTGCTGTAATATTCCCATCTCTGTGTCATGATCCAGCTTTTACAAAACCAGGATAAGCAGGTCAGCAGTGTATTTTCAGTACTGTTAAAGGCAGTGAAGGAGTTGCAGACCTGAAGATGTTAAAATGACACACTCAGGCATTCTGAGGCTTTCTTGTCCTTTTGAACTAATTATGACTCAGGCCCTTAATGGACCACATGGGTTTTGGCCACAAATATGTTATTCTTTCATCACGTAAATTTGTGGAAAGCCATTTACTTCAGCAAGCACCACCAGGCATTCGGTGAGTCAATCCAGATGAAGCCAGTCTCAACCTAATTGTGAGATCTCTTGGTAGATAATGCATGTTAATGACTGCAAAGATGGGAACCCTAATTTCTGCATTCCTATAGGTGGTGGACCAATTCTTCAATTTGTCATCGTGTTGCTGATGCTGATTCTGCTATCCAAAGTCTTGATCTTACCATTTATTTGTTACAAAAAAAAAAAAAAAAAAAAAAGTTGGGGTCTCTTTTATCTATTTTTCAAATTTTTCAAATCAATTATATATTTTAATCTTCAATTACTCATTTATGATGGAAAACATGACTATTTATTTAATACATCTTGTTTAAATTTCAACATGTTTATTTAATCATTGTCTTTAAGAGTGGCCCCACCTCCAGTTTTGCTTTACTTCAATGAGATGAAAGTGGCTGAATACCCTCTACTATTACATATCAGCTGTTTTGTCTTGAAAACTACTACAAATACCTCCCACTGATACCAGAACCATCTATAAAGCTCAGTGAAATAATTATTACAATTCTGTAATGGAGGCTGTTATGTGACTCCTGTGTGGTTTTGCCTCTGCCTTCTCTGTTTTCTGAGCACCACAGGCTGCAGGGAAGCTGGCAGGGGTGAAGTTTGTGGCCTTTATTCACAGGTAGTCCAGTATTCACGATTTTAGTGGCAATTACAATGACTGTTAATTTGTGAAGTGGGATTTAAGAAGAGTTCCCCCACTTTGAGAAGCTGTCGTGCTGATTTGGCTAAGAAAGGCTTTCATAAGCAAGAAGAGATCATTAAAATGGTTAAGGACCAGAAAATGACTCCAAGGATTTTAGTGATTATAAGCTGAAGTTTTATTTACCTGCACCAGTCAAGACACCAAGTGCCGCG
Source organism: Pardalotus punctatus (assembly GCA_013400915.1). Taxonomy (NCBI): domain Eukaryota; kingdom Metazoa; phylum Chordata; class Aves; order Passeriformes; family Pardalotidae; genus Pardalotus; species Pardalotus punctatus. The sequence goes on along the minus strand of VZTX01004825.1, from coordinate 28,760 downwards.
TTTAGGAGAATACTTCATGTCAAAAATTCAATGTGAGGAAAGGAAAGAACATGTTTCCCACTGTAACTGGGGAAATTAAAGATGCAATTCAAGCTCACAGAGCTCAAAAGAGCCAGGTGTACTTCTAATCTCTGTCTTTTAGAGGCAGTTCTCAAATTTAGGACCTTGCTGCCTACCAAAATCACTGGTTTTAACGTCTCACTTTCCACAGCAATGCCTGCAAAGTGTTTTAGTAGAGGGATCTTTCCACACATCGCTAAGATGCAGATGGAATGGTGGGGTTTGGCATCTTGCCACGTGGATATCATCTGCTTGGATCCCTCTCTGCCTGCCATCTTTCACCTTCTTGCTTTTGCATGTTTATCCCAGCAGAAATTTTGACAGCAGAACACTTTGTTGAAGTTATGGGTAGGTATTCAGCGGTTATAAACTGTCCTTTGTTCAAATTTTCGGTACAATTGCCACGTGGCAATGGCTGCCAGCTGAAGGTCTGTGCTCCAATACGTGAGACCATATCAGCACGCAATTTTCCTTACTCATCTGATCCAGGAGATGCAAGTGGAAACCTCTTCTCTACAATAAAAGGATATTTGCGAGTCTTCTACTCCCATCAGCAAAATGCTTGGTACAAGCTTAGCCCAGTGTTTGTGATCAGTGTAATTGCAGCTGCTTGAGTGCTGTGCTGAATCAGTTCCTTCCTTCTTCTTCAAGCCCATCTTTCTCTTTGAAATGCAAACTCTATCACAGATTAAACTGCAGTAACGCAGATAGGCTTGTCAGATTTAATCAGCACAAGTCATGCAAATGCTTTTGCAGTATTTGCCCTGATCGGGAGCTAATTCAGCTCCTCTGGCTGCAGAGAAAAGTTAATTTCCAGCAATCCCCTGCTAGAACTGCACCCCTGAGCTCCCTCATGTCAGGCTGATACAGCTGATGCAGGATGAGGGGGCTGTTTGTCACAGAAGGATATTCTTCCCCAAAATCTCTCTGCAGAATGTTAACCCAGGGACAATAGGTGACCAGAGCGGAGATCTGGCAACAACATTCTCCTCAAGCAGGTCCCCACATTTATTGCAGTTAATCCCATATTCTGATGAGTGGAGATTAAATGCAAACTCCACATCCAGTGAATATTCCTTCCAGCAGACTCATTCTTCAAGAAGGAATGGTTCAGATGAAGTTCTGCATGAAGGGAAATTGATTAGCATTTTCCAAAATTTCCCAATCTCTCCTGTCCCTTGTGCTTTCCTGATGTTCTGACCTTAATTATAACTGTTCCTTTTCACTTTTTCTTCTGTTATTCATGTTGTGGCTGAGCAAAAATTATGAAATATGTTCAAGCAACAAATTATCAAACCACGCTGTGCTCAGTGAAAAGGAGTGTTATGCTAAATTAGTAAGGTGCAAGTATATGGCTTTTTTAAAAGCCATCATTAGATCAGATTACCAGCATCCAATATTCCCATAAAATTACACATCAGTTTGTGCAGGAAAAAAGACCACAAACAACCCCTCATGCTTCTCCCACACATCCAAAGTTCAGCTAATTCAAATAAATATCTTCATATGATCAGCCACATCAGTTTCTTCCAGTCTCTCTAGCAAAAAGTGTAATATTCTGCTGATGAAGGGGGCATTTTTATATTTAACAAAGGCAAATCTGGTTCAAACACTGTTTAAGCATAATATGAAGATGAATGAACTTTTGCCTTTTTCACCTCGCAGCTTTGAAAGAGAGAGGAGATGAATGGTTTTCTGAATGAGAGCCAGGAGTTTTCATTTCGTGGGTTGGATGGACAAATATGGGAATATTTCACCCTGATACCTCCAAATTAGCTGGAGTTGTCTGAACTTTCATTTATGAAATTAAATGCTTGTTTGACTACTAACACATTCAAATCAACACTATGAGGAGCCCAGCATAGCAAGACCTTTAATTTTAAAAATGAGGTGGAGACAACAGGACTTGAATAAAATGGATATCACAGGAACACTTTTTTTCTAATTTTTTTTAAATGAATGATCATTACAGTCTAGATAAGGTAGTATGAAAAAGATAACAAATGGCTTCAAACTTCTCCAAACCTGTACCGACCCCCTTACAGAAGACTCATTAATGACCCAATTTGTATTTTGGGCAAAAATCATGCTAAAAGAAAAAGATCCCTTTTACTTGTAGCAGAAATGCCACATTAAGGGTTTGTAGAACTTTTTCCTTCTTTGGCATCTTAATCTGAGAAACTGAATGTTTTCACTCAGTGATGAGAAACAAGATGTTCTGTTCCAAATCAATAGTTCTAAAGGTCAAAAAAATATTTTATTGTGTCTATCTCTCTTTTTTTTTTCCCTTCAATTAAAAATGCTTGCCTTTTTTTGGAATTAGCTGATATTCAGTGCTTCCTTTGGGATATTTCAGGTGTCTAAGTGTCTTTCCTTTTTTTTTGTTTTGTTTTGTTTTGTTTTGTGGGGTTTGGGGGGGGGGCTGGGATTTGGTGGTTTTTTTGGTTGGCTGGTTTTTTTTTATTTTTTTGCTTCAGATTCCTCTCAAAGCTTTTTATCTGGTTTGAGAGCAGTTTAGCCCCCCGGTGATGCTGCCTAGAGAAGCATGGATGGCTGCATTTCATTTTGGGGTGAGTTTCCTCACTGGCATCCATCTGACTCAACCTGTGGTCTCAGCACACGCTGAGCTGTGTTTTATTGTTTTGCAATAAAGGGCCACGGCTATTTCTAGAAGTCAGGGAAATCCCTTTCAGGCTAAGTAAAACACTGGTGCTGGTCCACACCCATTATCGCTCGCACATTTACCAACTGCACCACAATCCTGTGGCTTGTACTACACAGCTTGAGAAACCAGAGCAAGGTCCCCTCCACTGGCTTTTCTTTT
>VZTX01004825.1:0-25765 GCA_013400915.1 Pardalotus punctatus | reverse complement strand
CAGACAAATTCCCCTCCCCTTCCCTTCCCTTCCCTTCCCTTCCCTTCAAAAAAAAAAAAAAATTAAAATCTGTATTCTCACTATTGCTTTCTGCAACCATCCATGTAGATGAGGCAGAAAAATAAAAATGGAGATGGAACTTTCTTCAGTGGGATGTTTAGAACAGGAAAACTAATGACTTTGAGTTGCCCCCAACAAGAGTTACCCCATCTCCCATTATTTATGCAGCGATGGCATCTTAGTGGCAGCTGTGACTGGTCAGTAAGCACATCTTTCTCTCCCCATCCCCTCATTACAACTCAAAACATGTTTTTTTTTTCAGGTTTTACACAATTATGTCTCAAGTTGTGGGGTTTTTTAAACCCTGTGTTCTCCTATGTTTCTGATGAACTTTAAGGGCTCTTTGCCATTTACACTCATCCATTCTTAATGTCTGAGATTATAAATATAATTCGTTTTCCAGGTAAAAATGGATTATTATTTTATATGATACACTGAAATGTGATACACAGGGAAAGTTCCCCCAGCAGATGAACTTGAGGTTCACCCACAATTGTCTTTCCAAGTCATTGGGACTTGAGCACTTACACTGCAGGACGCATTTTACACAGCAATGTCTCCAAATCAAATGCCTTCATCACGGCTTATATTGTAAAATCACACGGGAAATAAACACAAGTAACTTTTTAATGTAAAACTTTTAAATATATTCAACATAAATGCTTTTCAGGCTGTTTATACAGCATGTGCAGCAGGCCTGGAGTCAGCCTGCTGGTGAAACAGAGAGCTGTGAGTGAGATAAACCCCCTTAGACACATTCACCGTGGCATTTTGTTCTGCTTTGTTCTGCAGAAAACACCTTCCCTGCAGGTCACTGCACAACAGCTCCTCTCACAGCGAATATTCCTGCACAGTGGTCATGGCTCATGAGCCAGCTTGGATTCGTATCCCACAGGAGGGAATGTTTTTCATTGTTTTCTGCACTGCTGCTCTGCTCTTGATTGGAACAAGCTGCTGTCCCTGGGGTAATCCTTGGGCCACTGCCCATTGCTGTGAGTGATGTCAACACATTTTTGAATGTGTGGTTATTAGCACTCGTTCCAAGCAGGTTTCAAAAAATCCTCCTTGCGCGATGCTGTGATTTGTTTAGTAGACGCTCCCTCTCCCTTGCCCCCCTTGCTATTGGACAGAGTGGCTGAATTCTTTCTGCAATTTAAACAGGCAAACTATGTAAATTATTGCTTGCTGACCCCAATTAAGGCTTACAGCTGCTTGGAAGAGGAGACAGTTCACTCCCTTCTCCTTAGTCAGTATCAACAAGTGGATGAAGATTTGAATGGAAGTCCAGTTTTCCACTGCAGTTGGAGGGTGGGTCTGGGTGGAGAGAGGCAGGAGAGCTGCTCCTCCTTGCACTGGTGTGAGTCCAAGGTATTGATGGAGTTGAGGGGCTGGGAATTTCACCTTGGGAATTAAGTCATCGAATAAAGAAAGAAGGATGGTTTGGCCCAGCCTGTGGGAAGGTTGAGAGACCGGAGACCAGGCTCTTGTTCATGTTTAAAGCAACCACTTGAGCCACTTCTCTCTTTGCTGAGCTGTTAGCCAGGAATAAGGCATCAACCTCCACTAGGAACATTCCTGCTATCAGCAGGAACCTTGCAAGGGACAATTCCCAAATTATTTGGCATTATTTTCCTGCCGTGGCGGGGGGAGGCTTAATCACGATTGAGGAACCTGCTTTGGAGTGAACGGTGCTCTGTGAGTGCAAAGTCAACTTTCACACTGTTTTCCAAATCCTCCTGTTCAGAGGTAGGGAATAGATCCACCTCTGTGGTCTGATTTACAGCACTAAACAGAGCTACAAGAGACCAGTCCCGTCTCCAAGTTTGTCACACATCCCACATTCCCAGTTAGCCAATCCTGCATTTATACACGCATAAATGTCTCTATTTCTGCACATACACTTGTGTACTGATACAAAATTCTGAAAAATTTGGCAGCAAGCTCCATAACTCTGCAGTAGCTGGATGACATTCTGTCACTCTTTAGGAATTTCTGATGGTGGTAGCAGTCACGTACACATTTTTAGAGACATCTTTGTAGACAAGACCTCAAGAATCACTTAGCTGGGCATCAGTTTGATTAGGCACACACTTGGAAATGTGATCTGAAAGCATTGAACAGTCCTCTAGTCATGAGTGTTTTCTGTGGAGTTTTCTGTGCAGCTTCAAGAAGATAGGGCTGAGGCCAATATGTGAAATTATTTCATATAAAAGTAGCAGGAAAAGTTTGAAGCAGATGGTATAAATCCCAAGTTCTGAAATCTGCGCCTTTGTGGTGTTCTGGTTTCACCTGTCTGAGCCAGTCTGGCAAAAACTTTCCTCAAGTGCGTTTATGTAAACACCAATCTTCCCTTCTGGTGACAGTGGAGAGGAAGGAAGCATCTGAAAAGATTTTAAATGTTTTGGGGTTTTTTTTATTTTGTTTTTTTTAAGGAATGCTTTGCAAGTGACAAAAATAGGTCTTCAGCAGAAGTGAGCTCTGACTAGATTACTTCTCTGCACACCACCAGGAACTTCAGGAGATCTGCCCACCCCTAGCTAGCAAGGGCAGGTCCCCCCAAGCCAGATTATGGTTTGCAGTTGGTAGAGGAATGGATATTGTCAGAAAAAAGGACAAATAAAGTGGAAGAACTCACAAATCAGTCACATGTTGTCTTTTTGAATGGTTGGAGAATTGAGGAATCATAAATTACACACAATTCTGGATAGGCTGATTTGTGCTTTTTCCCTCTCTCAGATGTGTGACTGACAGAGAGCAGATGTCCAGCTCCACTCCTATGAATCCTTCAGCTAATTTCAAAGTCTGAGTGCAAAAAGAGTAACTTCTCCTCACAAAAGCTCTGCTGCTTTGGATGCTCTGCACATGCACCAGGTGATGCTGCTCCACAAAACATTTCTGAACAAGCAAATGGGAATTTGGATAAAAGCCAGTAAAACCACTCATATTAGACTTAATCAAGCTGGCACATGTGAAATAAAATAACTGCCAGTGTAAGTTTTTGGTGTGTTAACGAAAAACCATCCCCAAACAGGAGCCCACAGGGAGATTAACAGTCCTGTCATCAACAGATTGTCATTTTCACATTTGGTGATGGTGGCTGGAATAAAACCCTGCTAGGTGTGGCTGCCTGCCTGTGACAGGGTCACACTGCTGTTTTGTCCTGTTGTCATATCCCTGGTGTGACAGAAATTTTCCAAACATAAATGGAGCAATGTCTACCTGGAAAAAGGGGAAATTATGCCATGGGTTGGTGGTAATAGCCGTTATTTCCACAATTAGCAGCAAAATTCTCTCTGCCTGCCTGTCTATCTACCATTTCTTATAAAAGTATGACAGAATAAAAGTAGGGTAGAGAGGGTTTACACATGTCCATGCCCTCTCATAACCCTGTAAATTTAAATTTATTTTCCTGTAAAACTACTCAGAGTCATTCAGATGACACTTCCTATGCCATTCTTGTAGTAAATTTGTCCAAAGGTGGTATTTCTTTGTTTTCCTCTGTAAATGTATCATGAAGGAGTAACAACAGTTTGAAGTTAAACACAGACGTGACTGGCAAAAGTAATTTTGTAAGATATCGTGCTTCATTTTATGGAACTTTTTCAAGAAAATTGTGTAAGAAAGTAGGAATTATAAATGGGCTTCAGCTGAGATAGAATCTGGCCTTTTGGAGGAAAATCAGTGTTTAGAATCCATTTTTGTTTCAGCTGATTTCCGTTAACATTTTTGTAAGTTATCATTCATTAATTTCACAACGTGTACTGTGGTGCCCAGCAAGTTGCTTTCTTACAGGTTTCAATTCTAGAGACAGTGAAAATATGAAAATAAAACCTTTGCTATGTGTTATGCAGATGTACAGAAATCTGCTTCTAAAGAAATCAGGAATATTATTATTTTGCAGCTTTCCTTATCTCTGATATTGCAAGACTACATTCATCTGCAACACTGCCTCTTATTTTTTCTGTTTTCCAGGTTGCTTTTCACTTTCCTACTGAAGTAAAGCACATTCAACTGTCCAAAGTGTGCGGGATGAACCTTTGCACTGGATTACATTATTTTTTCCAGTATTTCAGAGCAGGTATTGATTTTTGACATGCAGAACTTTCAATGTTCTCTTCTGTGTGCTCAGATCTGCACAAAAATTATTCACTAACATTTCACACAACTCAGAGTGACACCTGAACCCATTAAATGTGACCTGAAGTTTTGTACTGATAAATTAAGGCCTGGTTTCTAAGGACATTTTGATATTTGAGAGTGTCTTTCTGTTATTTGATATAACTTTTACTTTCTTGCTATAAATTTGCTAGGACTTGCTACCTTTAAATGTCCATTTTTATCTATAAATGTTAGCCACATTACATCTGGAAGTTTTGGGGGTTTTTTGTTTTGGTTTTTTTTTTTTTTGTTTGTTTGGTTTTTTTTTTTAATAGCACGGAAAGAACTATTTCTATCGGTTTCTTAAGGTTTTGCACAGGTTTCCCTTTTGCTATTTTCAAGTTTGGGAAGAGGTTTAAGTTAGAAGTCTCCATTAATTTCTCTGTTAAAGAAGTCTTTTGAATAAAAGGGAAGGGGTAGGGTTCCAAAAGCTATTGCAGGTACACAGTTATGTTTCTGTTTGGCATTGTTAAAGTACAGTTGGGAACTGAATAATAGCTTTAGGGGATTGGTATAACCTTGAGTCTGAAATTACATTAGAGGAAAGGAGTACAAACACGTGGATTAGGGCAGGCAATGGGGACAAACTTGGATTAGATTTAGTGTCAGTGAATTCTACATAAATTTTTTTCCATGAAAACTGGTATCCTTCTAGAAAACTATTTAGTGAAAGGCTCAATGTTGAAGCACAACAAGGCATACACAGCTCTGATTTGAAGTGCATGCTTTCCCCTCACTGATTTCGCACACAAAAGTCACTATGAGCACATTAATTTTTCCAGTTATAGAGTTTCATCAGCCTTTACAGAATAAGGATGACTTTGTAAACAATCCACTATTTCTCTTGGATAGTGCTCAAATACTTCATATAGTCATTGAAAAATAGGTCTGGAAAGCACTTCTAGATTTAAAGTAGTCCAACCCCTACGTCAAAGTCAAATCGTCCATAACTGTGTCATTTCAGAAAGTTATTTGTTTAATCTGGTTTTTAAGACCTCAGGGGATGGAGATTGCATACATTACCTATGAGATGCATTCTCCTTGTTTCCTGAAAGAGGATCCTCGTGTATGCTTTCTCATAACTCTCTCTTTCCATTCCTTTTTTTTCAAGCTAAACCATGCCAGCTTTTGAATCTTTCCCTGTAGGTTTATTTTTCTGGTTTTGGTTTCTTGGTTTTAGGTTTTTTAAAAAAAAATATTATTCCATTACCCTCTTCCGCATTTTAAACACTTAGTATATATATATTTTTGGTTAGGTATGTGCTGGGTAAAACAGAGGGCATGTTACTTTCCACGTCTTGAAGAATCAAGTCATACTCAAACCTCTCAGTGCCTTTTCTTGCCCAAAGCTCTGAAAATTCTGGTGTGTGTCCAGCTTTTCAAATCACCCAGCCCTGGTGTGTAGCGAAGGTTCAGCTGCTGCTGTGCCTGCTGCTCCCCACCTCGCACTGCTGATTTTCCCTGGCTGAGGAAAGAGTATCACACTTACACTCATTGGACCATTTTCAGAACACTTTCTGTGCTGTTTTTCGAGGTTGTTTCATTACCTTTCTGTTTTGTCACCTGCAGATTTTATAAACGCGTTTTGCATCCTTCCATCCTTGTTGTTTCTGAAGGCACTGGACAGCGTCAAGGATGAGGTGGCCACCTGAAGAATGTTTTCTCATGCTTCCAATCATCCTGACAATTAACTGTGCCTAATGGATGTCTGAGTGCTTTTTCCAATCTGTTTTACCCCATTTCACCATTTGTGTTCCAGTCCTGGAGAATGTAAAAAATTAAGCACATGAAACTATGGCAGTAGCCTTTTTTGGGTGCAAGACACTTCATAGTTGTTATTTCTCCTCAATGCAACAATGCCATTATTTAATCATCAAAAGAAAGTTAATTATCTACCATGATTTCTGCTTGACAAACCCATTTTTGTTGTTTACTCATTTCCTTAGCTTCTTCCAGGCACTTGTGTACATTACTTCATTATTTGTCACAGCAATTTTTTTGAGCTTAAAATTAAATCTTGTGATCCTTTCATCTAAGTACATTCTCATTCCCCTCCTGACTATTTTGTGATGAGATTTGTACGTTCTCCTTCCAGTCCTTTTGCTATCATTTTGACGGATGAAGAAAAGGTAAGGAATGATGAGCTGGGTGCTCTTGAACCCTGAGTGAGGTGGTCAAAAGACCCTGGAAGGGTATTTTGATACATAAGATACACTTACATACACTTCAGATACATAAAATTTAAGAGTCTGAGATGGCTTAAACCAAAGGCCGAGCAGCACCAAGGGCTGTACTCAGTGGTGGAAGAATATTATCTGTAGAGTTTAAATGTGTGAACAGCCCCCTCCACATTTTCAGTCTGGACCAGCTTCCAAAATATTTGCAGATATGTTTATAGAGTTATCTGAAGCCAATCAACAGCTTCCAAGGGGTCTGCCCTATTTTGGAAGACATGAGAGTTTAATATAATTCTTGTTGTCAAATGACACGAGATAATCGAGAAAATAAGATCTTACATATTCTAGTTTTCTTGTGGAAAAGTAACATTTCTGTCTTGGAAAGAAATTTATTAGCCCAATATGTCTGAGGCCTTTTCATACCAAAGATTTTAACTCTTGGTGCTGATACAGTGCGAGACAGCTGCTGAGATCCAGTTTGTCATGAAACGTGATGCAGTGAAGATATTAATTAAAGACTTCTGTCTCTCCCTATTCTGTAAAAGTTTCAACCCATTACTTTGCATTGGGTAGAAACAAAACCATATTTAATTATTAATCTATGCAAAAGTGTTTATTTATGTGCTCAAACATATTTGCGCAAACAAAGAACAACTGCAATACAAATGCAATTTAAATTGGGAAAAATATATCAAAATTTTGAAACTCTCTCTATTTTTTGTTTCATTATATTCACATGGTCACTTCTTGTTTGAAATCTTTAACATTTAGTAAAACTGTTCACATCTTTGAAATATTTTTAAGGTAAAAATTAGTCTGGGTGAAAAGTTTGTGTAGCTGTGTCTGTGTCTTCAAATGCAGCACTGGTAAAATACTAATTTTTAATGCAGCTTGAATAAATACCTGGCATATTCTCACTGTTATTAATGAGCCTTGGTGATTGATTTGTGGGACTGTAAAATTATGGATGAATGTTGGATTAAAATCATGGTTTTGCAAGCTGTTTGGATGGACAGCTGCAAGAAACTGCACTGGTTTCCCTCTTGGGTACTTTGCACGTTATCTGCAACATCAGTTCACCTTAGAATGAAATCCTGCTGATATCTGTTCCCTGGGAAACATTGGGTTACATTCCACTTTGGACTCTCTTGGCTTCTGCGGTCTGGCAAGGCCACAGCACGGCTGTAAAATTCTCTGACAGAAGGAGCAAATGATGCCTGAAACCATTTTATCTCAAGGATCATGTCCTCAAACCCAAGTGATTCCATTTTCCTTCAGGTACCCGTGGTGTGCCTAATCTTCATACAAGACCCATCCTCGTGCTCTAAGTCAGATTGCTGTTTTTATCAACGTGCTGAAACCACATCTTTAAATAAAATTAAATCACGCTCAGCAGCCAATGTTTTTATTCAAGGCTTTGTCTCGTTCTCGTTCCACCAAAAAGGCGCACCAGGACCAGGGTTCACAGGAATAAATCAAAGAGTTGCCTTCACACCCACCTAAGTTAAAGGCAAAATTTGTTTGACAAGAAATGATAGTAGGAAAGCAGGGTATTTCTGGATGAATTAGGTGGTGGCAGGTTTTTTCTTTTTGTCCCTTGTTCCAACAGCATAAAAGGTTGCCAATGATCTTTCAACGTTCACCACGTTTATTAGCATCATACATGGGTAACTTCCATGCTGAGATGTCTGCACACACTGTGGACTCAACTCATTTATTTTCTGCCTTGAGAGCCAATAATGAGGCTCTCAAATGTTCTGAAGAAATGGAAAGGTATTTTGACAGCGTAATGTTTTGAATTATCAGGATGGGATGGCCATCTGCTGTTCCAAGAGTCAAATTAGGTTGTGGGACCTCACTCTTTATGACAAAGAAGAGTCACAAAGAGAAATTGCTGAAACAAAATGGGTGTGGGAACAGTGAGTACAGTCTTAATGGAACTAATCACAATTCAACTGCATCCATTAAGAATGATAGATAAGGACAAGCACGTGTTTAGTCTTAATACACGATTTTTATCACTCGGCATGTGTAAGAAAACATTCTAAAATGTCTAATGTTCACAGTACCTCTGTCAGGCCTACTTACTTTGCTGTGTACCTCAGAAATTTGTGCTGGATGGATGAACCATTTTGATTGTCTGGTGTTTCAAAAATGGCCCAAAATGTGCACTAAGAAAATTCTTTGTATGTTGTAAAGCTTTTAACTTCTGAAAGGCTGAGTGAAAATGCCATTTTCACTGAATACTTCCATTCTGGAAGGTATGGCCTGAACAGTGCTGGATGGAGTTGTAGTTCTGCCTCTGACCTGGAAAGTAACTTTTGGTAGGTTATTTGAAGTAATCGTGTTACACTTTGCCCTTTTTGCTCAGAGCATGAATGTTCTCCATTTTAATGCCCCTCAAACAAAGAAACAAACAAAAATTTAATATCTTCTTTGAAAGGGATGATGGATTACTTAGTTTAAACAAGGCATAGATCACTGAGCCAGGGGGATCATAAAAGTAGAAATCTTCCTTTGTTTTTGCGAATAGTGGAAAGCTCCTGCTCCAACTGCACTATCCAAATGGAGTTGCAAGAGTGCTTTGGTTCAAGTCAGAATAAAGAAACTGATCATCCACACAGGATCACAATTCACCTCTTCAGTGTGCTTTCAGGATGTAATTTCAAAATAGATTCATTTGGGAAAAAAAGACCTTTTCTTCATAAAGAGGTGATGCTTAAAAACAACCTTGATGTTATTATTTAATGGATCTTTTTCTTGCTTTAATTTCACTATTGGAAGGAGGGGGAAGACAGAATTTATTGCTTCCAATTTTATAAATATTTAAACAGAGATAAGCTTGGTTTCCAGTTCCTTCCTCAGTAGAGTTTCAAATTTTATATCCCACTTTTAATTTTCACTTCAAGAAGAGTATTTTAAAATACCTGCTTTATCTCATATATTGCAAATGGTGTCAGAGACAGTATGTGTATTTACTGAGACTGAAGATACAGTCTAGATGGTCTGGAATGTTTCAAAATTCCACATTCCTGAGAAGAAAAATTCTAATCAACACAAAAAAAATACCCCACTAAAGCTATACCATGATTTAATTTTATGAAATGTATTTGAAGAAAAGGTGTTTTTGCATGTATAGATATGTAGAAGAAGGTCATCCCTCTGGTTTCTTAGGAAATTCCATTGAGGTGCATGTAATGCATGCTTCCAAGGATGCTATGAAATTTATTTCTCAGAGTTTTGTGCAGAAGGTACAAAAGTTCCCTCCTATTTTCATATGCCTGGCCCTTGAAAAAACAGCTCCATAAAGAAAGGTTAGCATTGGTCATTTTTTGGCCATTTTCCGTATGGGGTCAGCTTGCAGATTAAGTTACTCAGGGTTCATAACGGCTCTGATTTCCAAGCCAGCAACCCAGCAAGTCCTCCCTAGCCCCAGAAGAATTGTTTCAATAATGAAAATGGGCAGAAATATTATTGAGACTCAGCACCCACTATATTTTGACTCCTTTGCTGTGATCTGCTCTTCTTGCCACGCTGATTTTTAACCATTAGAGTCGGTGTCCCTGTGAAAGCCTGTGGCTTTGGATGACAAGTAGTGCTGAGTTTTGTGAATTAAAATGTTCTCCTGTTACTTTCCATGGAGGATAATTCCAGGTGGCAGAGGGATTACAGTGTTTTGTTGAAGCTCCATTAGGGTTGAGTTCAATCTTAACTCCAAAATCAGCAATATGAGGAAAAGCAATGATAGTGTGTGCTAGAACTCTCATTGTTACCGTCATTAAATCTAGATATAAAACTCAGAGATAGGATAAAAAGAGGTTTAGAGGTTTCAAACATGTGGCATTAAAATTGGTAAGTAGGATTATAACTGTTTTTCAACCATACCTTCTCATGCTCACAAATGTACTCAATTTGGTACTCAGTCCTTTCATGGTAAGAAAATAGAAAGAAAGAAGATCAACCCTCCTTTCTTATATCTAATCCAAATCAGATTATTTGGTACTGGCCTGGCAAAAAGTTTGAACTCCCTTAGGACAAAGAATGTGACAATATTTGGTCAAATATTGTAATTTTAAACAGCCAGCAAATAATTTATGGAGAAAAAAAATGAAACAAAAAAGTAAAAAGGAAAAATGGATTGAAGATTTGTATTAAATATATCATTTGCCCCTAAATTTGCTTTCTGCTCTGTTCCTTGTTTACAAGTGCTAGTAATAAGTACGGCAAGAAAATACATATTTAATAGAAAACAGATGTTGATGATTAATGTTGTTAGATAAAAAAAAAACAACAATAACAAAAATTAAAAGCAAAATAACTCCTTCAATAACCTTGAGGTGACAAGAACTTCTGGTGAGAGAATTAAACTGTGAAAATCCACTCTTTGGGTTGACAGTCTCTCACAATCAGAGGATCTTTCCACACAGCCAAATCCAACGCTGCCAAAAAACAAAACGGGGAAGTGATGTGTGGAATTTTAACAGGGACTGCCGGAACCTGGAACTGATTGACTCCTGACAGAGCTGAGGTACGGCGGGTAACGCATGTGAACAAGTGTTGTCAGAGTGATGCTGTAATCAAGACAGCAAATATAGTTTTTACACGCCTGGTGCATCCAGTAGGCGTGGGGAGCTGGGATTAGGACTGCTAAACAAGAGTAACGCCAGAGTAATGTTCCTAACCCTACAGCCCAGCAGATTTTGGAAAATCTGAGAGGAAAGTGTTCCAGGAACCACTCGGGGCTGGGAAAAATCTGAGTTACAGTGAGAAAATTTAAGGAGCTAAATCTACTTACTTCATCCCGAAACATGAAGAGATGATGTAATTATATAACGTGCAAGTACCTACATGGGGAAGAGATTTCCGACACAAAATGGCCTTAAACCAGTAAATGGCAGAATGCAAGGCAACACTTGGAAGCTGAAGCTATCCAGATTTAGACAAGTAATAAAGGGATTTTTTTTTGTTTTTGTTTGGTTTTATATGTGTTTTTTCATTGGTTTTCTTAATCTTTTTTTTTTTTTTTCCTTTTTGGAGAGCATAATTAACTATTAGAATAACTTACCTTAGAGGCACGGGGAATTCTCCAATCTTTAAATCAAGATCAGTATCTTTTAAAATAAGATACAGTGCAGCTCACGTAGAAGTTATATGCCTCATGCAGAAATGGCTGGGTGAGGCTCTTGGCAAGGCAAGATGATCCTGGAGATCTCTTTGGAGCTTGCTAAAAATTTTAATGTCTCCATGCAGTGAGCATATATCCCACTATATAATACGGATTTCTAAGAAGCTGATGATTGGTTTTTTCTCTTTATGGGGTACTAATACAAACCTAAGAGCGTTTTGAAAGCATCAGCCCTTGGATCACATTCTAAACAAATGCTGTGCTCAGTTTGAACATCTGGAGTTACTTCAGCTTGAAAAGGATTGCTAAAGGCAAGTTAATGTAGTTAACCCAGGCTTAGTTAACCTAGGAGGAGCCTCAGGAGACACTTCTCTGAGTTACCTGCGAACAGCACATGAGGAAGGATCAAAAAGACCAATTTCTGGTTTCTATTGCTGTGGATATGGGACAGAAGCGAGGGGAAGTGGCTAAGCATACTTGTGCAATATGCATTTTGTCTGCATCAAAGTGATCCCTCTCAAACCTCATTTTCTTTATTGTTTAACCCTTCAGAGAGTGATGCTCTCACTGATTAATATTTGAGACATGTCTGGAGGTCCAGAATGTGAAAAGAGTGGAAAGAAGAGGAACTACTGTGGGGCAGCACCTCACCTTGACTACCTATTTGTGGGAAACTGAGTGAAGGGGAAGGGAAATTTTGTCATACCAGGTGAAGAAGTAATGAAACAGAAAGCTCCTTCACAGAACAGTTTTATTGGTAAAGCTGACAGGACTTGGCATTAACTGGAGAGGTAGTGGTGCTCCTAATTTAAAGAAGGATGCTGACACAGGCAATCTCAGGGGCTGGAGGTCTTATTTGGTCCCATAGACAGATGTGAGAGGAGCAGAAGGGAGGCAGGAAGGTTTTCTCCTGTTTTCTCTTGTGGAGGCTGTGTGCTTGTGTCATCTTTGATCTCAATATTTGATAGTCACCATGTCAGCATCTGCTGCCAAGCTCACAAAGAACACAGATTTTTTGTGACCCAGCAAGAAAGGGAGGCTTATGCCTGATCCTTTTGCGGCTCACTTTACACTTCCACCTACAAAAACAAATGCTCTGTTTATTTGGAAACCAGGATCTAGGCAACGGTGTTAAGCGGTGCTGACAGAACGCGGTGTTTCTATTTATTGTGGATTTGTACTTGTGTGAGGTTTGCACACCTGTGGGCGAACCAAAAGCTGTTTCAGCAGCGTTCGTGTCACCATGTGGCTCCCAGCAGTGCCAGCCTGGGAGCAGCAGGCTCATCAGGAAACAGCGCTGGCACTGATTGATGGCATCTGCTTTCAGGACAAGAACAACTGGATTCTGAGCAAGTCAGGTCAAAGGAAAGGAGAAGTAGCTTCATTCTTGGTTGTTAAATTGGACTGGATTACAAGCAGGTTTTGTTTTGTTTTGTTTTTGCTTTTGTGTGTTTGGGGTCTTTTTTTGTTTGTTTGTTTTTTATTTTTGTGGTTTTTCTTTTTTTGGGTTTTTTATTTGGTTGGTTGGTTTTGTTTCCTTTTTTTTTTTTTTTATTGTTTGGTTTGGTTTTTGTGTGTGGATTTTTGGGGTTTTTTGGGGTTTTTTTGAGGCATGCCATGACAGCCTGTCAGGATTTTGGGAGGCAGATGAGCAGAAAGACATCCACACATCCAGCTATCCTGTTGGTGCCAGGCTGTGCCTCTGCTCCTGTACAGCACGAAGAAAGAGGATGGGAGCAGGTCAGTGTGTAACCATATTTCCCAGCTGAGCTGTTACTGCTCACCCTGCTGAGCTCGATGAAAAGCGTGCTGTCTCACACTGTTTCACAGCAGCTATTGCCTCTGCAATAATTAAATTCATGCTTTTTGCTAAATAAGTATCAGGCCCTGGTGACTCACCCTTGCTGGGATCTCCTTTGACCTCTCCTCCCCTCTACTCTGCCTTGCATCCCTCAGAGCCTGCAGAGCTGGAGAATAAAAAAAAAACTTAGAAAAGGAGCCAGCAAGTTGTATATGAACCCAGTCTGAGCATCCAGTTCTGAGCGAATTTCCTCTGCTACAGTTCAGTTTATCATCTCTGAGTGGGAAATCTTCTCCCTGTGCCACAACAGCAGGTCACAATCACCAGCAGGGCTTGCTCTGCTGTTTTTCACTAACTCAGCACAGCCGTGCTGCTCCAGGTGCCAGTTCAGGGCAGCCTTTGTTCCAGCACGGAGGCTTCGTGCATGACAGGGCTCTGCATGAGAAAGGGAGCCAGAATCGGTTCCCTGGTTGGCTCTGTTCTCACTGGTGCTGTGAAGCTCCCACTTTCCCACTTCACTGCACCGAACAGCAACTGGCATGTGCACTACAAGCAGAATTTATCTAATGTTTAAACATGCTCTGGCATGGAAAGCTTACAGTGATTCACCAACCCCGCTGCTAAACCTGCCCCTAATCCTGTTTTTTTTTCCCAGTGCACGCTGGTTTTCTGACATGCTCTCTCTTTATGTTTCTTTGGGTGAGTTAATGTCAGCCCCTAGAGCTGGTGATTAAGAGCATTTTCCTGTCCCAGCAGGTGCTGACACGGTTGTAGGGGTTCCCTCCTGGGCAGCACGCAGTGGTGAGGGAAAAGTGGCATTTTTCTGGCAGAGATGCAAACCGAGCTCTTAGCACGAAAGGACTACACTTCATCACCTCAAACTGTGGCTCTCAGCCCTTCTCCTCCTGATGCAGCCAGGGAAAACCAGAGCTGGGGACACAACTGCCTTCCCACCTTCTCTCGAGCTGCCGGACAGACATAACTTTGGGGTGATTTCTGCTTTTGGGTGCTGGCACTGCTCCACCTCCTGAGAGGAATCCAAGCCCTCACTGCTCGCCCCGGCCACCCCATCGGTCCCAGTGGCTGTTTCCAGGTCAGGTGCCCACCAGGAGGTGGGAGGAGGATGGTGGTGGGGAAGCTGAGCTGCGCTGGCTCCATAAGCATCCATGCTCTGCAGAAGGCAGGCAGGGGCTGAAATGCCTTGGAGCACATTTAGTGCTTCAAGAAGTGAAGGACAACCAAACATCCCATTGAATAAAGGCCTTGGGAGAGGGAAGGAGCATCTGCAGCCCTGAGGGGTTGTGTTTCAGGAGGACACAGAGTACCCAAAGGTGGGGCAAACTGCCCAGCAGCTCTCTGCCATGGGAGGAACCGACCCTGCGTTTGTGCTGCAGGTCAGCTGGCAGCTCTGTCCTCGTTCTTCACCTTCAGAGACTTCCCATCACATCAAGAGAGCTTGGTGAGCTTGGAGCAGCGCTCACCCAGCCTTTGGGAGCCCTTTTCACAGAGCTTACCGCCTCAGCTGCTCACGTGCAAGAAGAGCCAGTGCCCAGACATTTTCAAATCATTGGATAACTCTTATTGCTCTTTAAAGCACTTTCAAAAGGAATACAGTGAAGGAAATGAGGCTGCTGCTACTAAATGTTTTGAAAACTTTCTCTTTTTCCCTTATCAGAGGTGTGTGCAAGAGAAGGAAGTCCCCATGCTGTCTGGTGCCCCTCCACCAGCAGCATAATGTGCTTGTGGATTTAAGATGAAAAAAGAAAAATTTACCACCAATTTTCAGAAATTTCAAGACCATCCCTCCCCAAAAAAATAACCCAAACAAACCAAATCAACTTGCAAATGCTTTACAGCGCACTACTCTGTTTTGTGACTAATAGTAAAAATTCAGGGTCTGTGATCGTGCAAGGTTTCAGTCCTGTCAAGGCCAAACTCCTGTCAAACTTGAAAGCTACAAACACTCCTGAGCAAAGCTGTACAGGTGGCCCAGTCAATTCCAGCCAGTAAAACCTTGTGCTTGCTTTGGTGGCTTGTTTGGTTTCTTTCTTAGTTTCTGAATCTTTGCTCAGAACTCCCACATCTCCCTCTGGCTGTTCAGAGCAGCCCTGTGAGATGTTGGGAACAAAAAAAGAGAGTAAAGGGTGCAGTCATACTTTTCAAAGTGTTTCTGGCTTGGATGGGCGGCATAGGCATCCTCAGTGTGATCACAGGTAGGGCAGTTTCATATGGGGTTCGATGAATTTTGGCTTCCTCTTCACCCCCAGGATCACTGAGATATTTTTCACGGCAAAAACAGTTTGCTGTCCTCAAAATGAAAATGGATGTCTGCTCCCTATTTCTCACAGGGCTCAGTGTGTTTGATATAAACAAAAGTAGTCACTTTCATCCTTCCAATAGTGAAAAAACGGCTAAAGGTGACTGGAGATTGGGTAACTTGGAGCTGTTTTCTCTGCTGTGGTTCAGTCCCACGATCTTGTTCTGAGCTTTAGCAGGGATTGTGGCAGACTCATGTTTGTCATCATGACAGTGTTACAGGAAATAAAGAGAGAAAAACTACAGAGAGATGGGGTAGCTGGTGACGTCTTTGCATTTGCAAATTTCTAAATATTTTTTAAAAACCAATCTGTTTCTAATTCTTTCAGAACTCTCAACTGGATGCACTCACTATTTGAACTAACATAAATGCCAACTTGGCAAAATGAAGAATGACATAAATCTGTAGAGACGACCTAAGCAGTACAATTTAAATGAAAACCTGTTTTTTCTTCTTCCTTTTTTTTTTTCCTTTCCTGATCAGTTACTTGCTGTCCACTTGGATGTTCAATATTTGATTCAAATAACTTTTGTCAGAACTGGCAAAAAGAGCAATGAATCTTTCCAACTCCAGATGCCAGAGAGCCTGATCCAGTGCTTAGTGAAGTAATTTGGAGTCTTTACGTTGACTTCAAGAGACTTTGGAGAATCAATTTAATGCTAATTTTCTATTAAGTAGCATTCATGGGCCGTGCAAAATATGCCTGGGTGGATTCAAAAGATACTGTAAAACTATGCAAATATTTCTGTTATTAATTGCTTTGTCCCTCTTCCCTTCCCATACCTTCTTTCTTATTGTCCATAACTATAATTTCCCAGTAATAACATTTATAATATTGGATGAAAGTGAGGAAAGGGTTTGTGACTGGAGGGTTGATGTGGGATGAAGGTTCATCAGGAAGATCAAAATATTTCCTTTGATAATTCCATTATAAAACTCTTCAGGTTTACAGGAAGATTTTGTTACAGGAAATAAAGTGGGGTTTTTAACTTCTAAGAAAGTGAGGCTAGATTTGCCAAATGTAATTTTTTATTTCCTGGAATATAACAAAATGTTTATTAGGTAAAGAATGTTTTTTGGCAAGCATTCATTTCAAGAAAAGGGTTTTTTTTGTTTTTGTTTTTTTCTTTTCAATTTGGATCAAGCTGATCTTCAGTTTTCTGCTCTTTTTTACTTTGGATGCTGAACTGGAAAAAAGACTCTTCATGGACCACTATTTTTTAATGCTCTTTGAGCAGAGGAAAACATGAATTTTTGAAAAAACCCCAAACTTTAAAAAAGAAAAAAAAAAAGAGCTTGGTCCTTAGTATTGTTCTTAAAAATAAAATACAACTTCCATAATACTTCAGTCTAGGGACAAATTACCTTGACAGGCAAGCAAATTGGCTCTTGGAAGTTTTATATGGGAGTGTCTCATGGGATTTGTGCCTGGGTTGCTCCATCCTTCCATTTTTCTCTTCTTGGCTGAACAGAACATCCCATAATGCTCCACAAGTCCCACCATGTTCAGGCCACCTGCTCCACACCTTTTGCAGGCACCTCTTCCTCTAGGAATGGTTTTGACCTCATTCTTACGAAATTTTTGCTCTCCCAGTTGGATATGGAAGCAGAAATACCACACGACCAGCTGGCATTGGGAAGGAGTGAGGAAGGATGGAAAACTGCTGGAATAAAGATCTTGCAGATCGGGCACCAGATGCACCCCATCTATGAAACAATTCAAAATTATCCATGTGTTCACGAAATGGAGGCTGACTGGAATGTCCTTCTCACAGAAGAAAACAACAGGCTTAACTTCCAGATAAATTATGGGTTTCAAGGATATATTTCCCTTCTACACTGACTTCACTGCATGTGGACAAGATATTAGGTTGGTTCTGAAGCTGGGTTTGGTATTTCATTTCCCGGTGCCACCAAGCCCCAAAAATTAAGGGAACTCTCTCACTGTATTTTGCACGATATCTGACAGATATGGGTTTTGCAGGCATGATTTTAGGACATTCAGCTTGCCAGGTCTCAGGGAGGGCTTGTGCCTCCAAATAGAAGTCACACATAGGTGAGGACATTTTGCTTCTCTCAAACCAGCAGAATTTGCGGTGTTATGATGTCTTTAACATCTGTTTTTCCAGCAGAATGTTGATGGCAACAAAAGAAGGACTATGATCTATAAGCTGCTGAGTATTCTGGAACTTGGGCAGTCTCAAAATTACTCTTTATTTGCTTATTTATGCTTAATTGCAGAAGAATTTTGTAACAAGGTTGGAGTTTTTTTACCTGAAAAGTCTGTTTCTTAAAGCTTAATTAATCATAAGTCCTATTCTTTCATCTTTAAATTTACAGATGGCTTTTTATGTTCAGAATAGCTCTGAAGCCGGTTTCTGTTTTCTTTTGGTTTGGTTTGGGTGTTTTTCTCATTTTACTCTAATTTGCTGGATGATTCAAAATTCTGGTTACTCTATGAATTTGTTGTCTTGAGCTCAGTGTAAGAGGGAAGACAAATTTCTAAACACTGCAAAATAACATTAAATGAGAATACTGATCGTGTCATCTTTTCTTATGAGGAAAATTAAAAAGAAAAGTCGGTTCTGTAATTCTGAATTATATTTCTTGTGTCTTCCTGGGAGTCCAAAAGCTGAAAAATGGGTTACTGAGAAATGCAAATTACCAGCTCCATGGGAAGTCATACACCAGCAATGCTGAAAAACTGGATTTGGCTGTACCCCACAAAGATTTCTTTTCCCTCAGAAGAAAATTTTGACCACAGAATAATCTTCTGTGTGCAAAATATCAGTTGAGTTTTTGGTAGAAACAGAAAAAATTATACTTTTTTCTTCCAAACTGTGTGGCCTGACAAAAGAGGTGGATGAAGTGGAAAGGTCCTCTTGGCATATCTAATTTTTGAGGGTTTTCATGGGCTTTGGGAATGAACAGAAGCCTGGAGGCTCTAACTGTGCTTCACACTGTGATTAGAATTAGGTGGGAGAGGATCATCTCTTCAGCATGAAGAACGGAGATAAAAGCAAGTATGTTTTCATTTTTTCCTTCCAACACATTTTTTGCTAACCAAATCACTCCCTATCTTCATTTTAAAAAATGTAAATATATTTATGAAAATCTTTTCTGTTAAAAAAAAAAAAAGCTGTCTCCCATCAGTGAAACTATTCAGAAGAAGTTTGACTGGTTCTATTTATAGCATGGTTAAATACTTTGAGATAAATTTCAAATCAGCTCAGCCAGAAGGAGAGAGGATCCCAGCTCACTCCTGAGCCCCATTTTGCCATCCATCAATAACATTTATAAAATTAATAGTTTAATTGGTAAACAAGGTACTAAATGAGGAAGTTCCTGACAGCCTGAAACAAGTGCATGTATTAATTCTGGTAATGGTTTTCACCTGAAAATATTTTATGATGCTTATTGTTTCTTGCAGCAAACCCCCATATTGGTAAACAAAAAATAATGTATTTATGTATTTTAATTTTAGTCCAAACAGATACAGGATTTCAGGCAGTTTTATATCTTGAAGTGTATTTACACAGACATGCATGTACATGTGTATGTTTATTTTAAATAAAATATTAGGATATAGAAAATGGAGGCAAGATATCAGCCTGAATGTGAGATCCCAGAATAGCAAACCAGGTGTTTCTCTGTGTTTCTATCCATAACCATGTATAAGATAGACTGATTGCAGTGAGGAAACATATTGTACTTTCAATTTTATGGGGCTTATATAAAATATGAGTGAAAAGGGATTTTTAAAGTTATGAAAGCTATTTTGCCTGCATCTTATCAAAGCAAAGGGAAAGGCAGCATCCAAAGAAACATGTGTAAATGCTTCCATACATTCATTTCAATTGTCATGCAATGAAATAACTCTTCCACAACAGCGTTTGCTGTCCATGCCAACATGCTGCACTTCAAGGGAAAAGATTTATAATCCTTCAGGTGTTCTGTTCTAACTAAGTGCTATACAGAGCTCATTTTATGGCCTGACATTCTCAGTTAAACTTGGATAAGCACCTTTCCTTCTCTTTCTTCCTCAGCATTATGGGCTCAATACTCGGCTTGTGGCGTTCAGGACTCTTCAGACCTGGCGCAGAGCCACCCCCAGTGCAAATTAGAATAGCTACAGGTTTTTACAGGGTTTTGTCCAGCTACAAGCCTGCTTTATCTGGTGCCAGTTGGAAGGACTCCTGCAGGACAGCGCTGGATTCTCAATGTGCAGCTCATCCAGCCATGGCTTCTCTTCTTCTGGGGCAGCTCCTCTTCTCCTCCCCGTGCTCCCTAGCACGGCAGAAACTGAAAATTCAAGCAGCTGTGAGCCCATGTGCCACCTCCAGCATGGCCCAGAGGGGTGTTAGTGCCAGGTATTTATCAGGCACTGGGTTTTTCCCGTGGTGTGCACGGCCAAAATCCCCTCTCTTCCAACAGAAGAGGCCATTGGGCTCCACTGCCCATGGCCGGCAGGAAAATCGTGCTCTTATCCCAGCACCACGGAATCTCGGTTTTCACTTGCTTTCCAGCACAGCGAGTTGATGCCACTGCTAATCTTTTAATGAAACATCAAGGTTCGTAATTCTCGCTGCATCCTCAGGCAACATGGAAACCGAACGAGGTGCGGATCAGATCTTACAGATGTGTTTCTCTTTGAGTGCTCTTTGAGTAAACTATTTTTAAAGTAATTTTTTTTTTTTCCCCCTGGGTGACTTTAATGTTTGTGTACATCTTTGTGAAAATCCCAATGCTGTAAAATTTTGGCTGAAGTCTTCAGAGTTTGAAATATTACTGGGGTGCCTTACAGGAACTGCAGCAGGGCCAAGCTAGAGAGCTGAGCTGCATTTCTGAAAAGAGACACTTGAATTAGCTTTCAAAATACTTTGAATTAGATTTCTTTCCTTCTGTGTAAAGCTTAGACCTTTAGCAGGTGGGAAAAGGCACCTTCCTGTCAGGATCACTGAAGTTAGGTCAGTTTACAATTTTAGGCAAGTCTGACAACCTGCTCCCTACTGTAACTTTTTCAGTTCTGTGGGGACAGTTAATTTCTTCTAACAGAAACCCAAGATCAATAGTAAAGAGGAAATAATTTGGTTGTTTATTTGCTGAAGGAAGGGCCTTGGGCAGCAGCTCAGCAATAAAGTTTCTCTGCAATAAGTTTCACCTCTTAGCCCTCTTGAGCGGAGCAGTTACCCACACGTTGTTTTCCTGATCTAAACTTTAATGAAAATGTCTGACTTCAGTAATGAATCAGTTCTTACCAGTGGGTCCACAAAGCTTTTTCATCATACGGCTGCATTACTATTATAATGTTGCAAATTATGGGCTGCTCGAAGATGTTGTGACTTGTTGTGATGTCCCTGTAGACTCTGTTCCACAACATAATTATGAAGGCACCAGAAAACTACATGGCCAGGGATTTCAGAGGGCCTAAATTGTGTTTACATCCTTCTGGTTCTGCTTGACAAGGGGTAAAACAAGTACACCAGCACGGTCCTTATCGCTTCTCTTTGCTGCAATTTCTTTGTTTTTGTGCACCACATTCCTCCTTCTTCTTGTCTGCTCTTTCACTGACCACATACACCATCCCTGAAATTTTTACTGGCTGCACAGAAAATCATATGGTTCCCATTCTGGCAAAATATTGCTTTACTTAAAAGCGTTTTGAAAAGGCAAGGTGGGGGAGGGATGGATGCGGAATCCAAATGGCATTTTGAAAAACTTCTTAAATAATTTGTGTGTGTGGCAGCTGAACAGGTCAATAATTTAAAAATAAAAAAGTGCTGTTGAAGGACAAAAATATCAGAATAATTTGTGCCATTTTCTCATTACTTTCTACCACAGTGATAAAGAAGATGGGTTAGTACACAATGACATTTCAGCATTTCTGGGTTTAACAGATCACTTCGCTCTCTTTTGACCCTGCTGTGAGAATGAAGTGACATTTCAGTGTGGGAGGGAAACATTTATGTCAGAGCAAACAGCGTAGGATGTGTATATTAAAAAGCAGACTGTTATGTTCACATGTAAATAGGGTCATAGCTGTCTTTACATGATGATGGACTTTATTACAGAAACAAATTTTCTCCTTCCTTTAATGTACAGGGAAGTAGCTGGGCCAGTTATTAAAATAATTTATTTTCCTGCACAACAGGTATATTGTGCTGTAAACTAGTAAACATGCTTCAGTTTCCTTGAAAATACACAGCATCCTGACCTCCCAAGGAGCTCTTGGAGGAGTCATGAAGACTCAGATTTAAATACATTTCAGTTTTAATCTGGAGGACTTTACGTTTACAGGCAGCAGATGCTCTGTTTTTAAAAAATAATACAAAAACAGGCTCCAGAGCTGCAACATTCATGTGGAGCCTGTTGTGATATATAAAAATGTGCAATTAGATTTCTAAAAATATTTTGCCCCAGGAAGCCATCCTTAGTCCAAGGCAGAAGACCTGAAGAGGTGTCCTCACACAACCACTGGCGCAGGATTTCCCTGCTGGCTGTGTCAGTGGTTGAACACAACGGTGGGATCATCCTAAAAGGACAGAAAAAATACTTTACAGCTAGAAGGATGAGAGAGATTATTTGCCTGCAATGTCCAGAGAGGCAGAGCTGTCCTTTGGAGGTGCAAAATAGCCCCAAAGAAATCTAGTAACACCGTTTATGTGGTCAGGTAAACAGCAGAAGCAAGGGGTTCTGATTTCCTTGCACCAGGATGAACCGTGGTGATAACAGGGCCAGATTCTCCCCATATCAAGAGTCTGGAATTAAATTCCATCTTTTCCAGAGGTGCTGGTGGTGCAGTAATTTCACCACCACCTGTGGGGAGGTTGTTATGGGGTTGTCTGTCAGTAAGGCTGGCAGCCGAGCTGCGTGGTTTTCCAGCATCCTAAAGCCACATCTTTCTTAGCCTTCTTTCCAAAGAGCGTTGGGATTGCAGTTGTCTCCCAGCCTCTTTGAAATCCTAGGCATCTTTTCCACTTCATTTTGAAAGAAAAAGGGCTCATTTTTCTCAGTCTTACATTAAGGTGGCTCTCAAGACTTATTTGGTTGCATAAAGGTAAAAGCATACGTACTACTTACTCTGTGTCTGTGTCTTCACATGGTGTACGTAAGGTTTTCCTCACTAGAGGCAGGAGATGTAAACTAAAGTGTATTACATACATGCTGCTGGAGATGCAAGCAGAAGATGGAAACTGTGAATAAGAACCTCAGGAAGTTTTTAAAAAAAAAGAGGAAGAAGAACGTTTTACCAGGCAGATACTGTTAGGACAAGGTAAAATGGTTTTAAACCAAAAAAAGTTTAGATTAGACATTAGGAAGAGTTTCTTTTACTGTGAAGGGTGGGGAGGCCCTGGCACAGGTTGCCCAGAGAAGCTGTGGCTGACCTGGATCCCTGGGAGTGTTCCAGGCCAGGCTGGATGGAGCTCTGAGCCACCTGGGACAGTGGAACTTGTCCCTGCCCATGGCAAAGGATTGGCACTGGATGATCTTTAAGGTCTCTTCCAACCCAAACCATTCTAGGACACTGTAATTGATCCTATTCTAACAGCCATGGGCTAAGTAGATGGCAGATACACATTACCAATGACTAGCTTTGGCCTAAGCAGCAGAATTGAAATTAAAATTTCAATTCCTCAGCCATTTAGTGCAACTGTGTCTATTTTTAAATTTAGATGCGGGGCCTACGAGGTGTTTGAAGAGTGGTTTGTTTTGACCTGCCTCCATGTGAGGACAAAACCTGTGCAGCAGAAAGTGAGGTCAAAGGCATCCAGAAGGCTGCAGAAACACAGATTTAAATGATCCCTTCTTATCCTTCTATGTTCAGGAGAAATTACTCAATGGCCTCAAAGGTATGTCAGTGTAAGTGCATGACAAACATACCTGCGGACAACATAATTACATTTGATGGTAGTTAAATCAATGAGCATTCTCTAAAGAATGTAAAGGATTAGTGGCAGCACTGAGTGCTTCCAGAAAGACAAGTACACATCAGGGGACCTTTCATCACAGCGCAGATTAAAGAAATCAGATTTCATTGCTTCTTGTTAATTGTTTTTCCATAACAAACAATGTCATATTCAGGAGGGCTGTTGCAGTCCATTTTCTGCATTTGCATGCATGCCATGATCCTGAGGAAAGCAAAACACTTCTTAAAATTAATTATCACTTACTGATATTTCATAAAATTAAATGAAAGCGGATTAACTGGTGGACAGAAGCTACTTAAAGATTTACTGCAACTGCTATGACTGTGGAGACAAAACTGTGAGCATCATATCCCACACCTTCTTCCTTCCTGTTGAGCCATGAAATATCCTTAGCTAGTGCAAGCCAAAAACAGCTCTTTCAGCCTCTCTGAAACTTCCACTGCCATTTCACATCGACTTCCAGTGTGACCTAGCAGCCTCTCCAGAGATGAGTGAGAACTGAACAAGCCAAATGTGAGTCCACAGTGTGAAATACTGAAACACTCAGTGAACATGCCTGGTTAGCTTTCCCCCCACAAAGAAAAATATTTTTGAATCATTCTCAGAATTTTTAAGGGAGTCAGTTGGTTTGTTTTCTTACAATTTACCTCCTTAATTCAGTGGTGAAGGTCAAACTTCTCCTCCTGGTTCCTCTGTCTGGAGCTGAACAGTTGCTTTTAATAGCACAGTGCCTGTCAAAAAAGCAGACAACTTGTTGACATCATTTCTGCTAATTGTGCTAAGAGGTGCAGCCTGTAGGTTTAAAAGAACATCTTCCCCTGCTTTTTTCTGGCTCCCTTGTAGCCCCAGTCAGTGTCCCTGGTTTTCACGGTATGGGTTTGCTTTTGGATTTCTGTCAACTGTGCTTTTATTTGCTCTGGCGCATTTGTTTCAGCCCAACTCATGAATGGGAACATTCTGAACGTAGTCTTGTTTGCTCTTCTGCTCCCTGAGAACTCCAGAGGGGCTGACTCAAAACCACGTGAGATAATGTTTCTTCTTCTTCTTCTTTTCATTCCCCTGGGTACAAGACAGCTTCTCTTGTCCCTAGTCCCTGCACATCCTCCCCAAAGTGCTGTCAGCAGGTATGATATGCTCAGAATGGAGTCATTCAGCTCCTCTTCACTCCTCACAACCTTCCCACTGCAGGTATTTCCCATTTCAGAGTGTTCTTTGCAGGACTCCTTTCTTCCACAACCAACTTGCCCTATCCCTTCACTGGCCACCTCCCTTGCAGAGTAACAGAACCACAGTTAGAAGGACTCCAGACTCACTTTGCAGGCAATTCCACATCTCAAGCACACACACAGCTGGTCCTGCTCGTCCCAGGTAATCCTCCACAGTCACAGTCTCACCTGGCTCCTGTGCACAGCTGTTAGCGGCTGAAGGCACTCATGAACTCTGCTCTCTCCCTCTCTTCCCTCCCCCTTTTTGTTTCACCAGTCCCTGTCCAGGTCTCAGCTGCAGGTCCCAAAGGCATGACAACAAGTCAAGGGCTGCCAAACTTCAGCAGGGTGCACTTCCCCTTGCCCTTGATGTCCTACCCTGCAGGGCCAGAGCTTAAGGATCCTAGGGAAATGCCTAAATTGTGAGAAACAACTCCCTTTGAGACAGAATTCAGAGGGGACAACGTCCTAGAAGCAAACCCTTTTGATTTGTATCTAGGGGTCAGCTGTGTCCGGTGTGTTTCTCTGCCTCCAGAGGTGACCACACTCCCCCTTGGGCAAAATGGCAACATTTTCTCCCCTTTCCGGGATGGGAGCGATGGCTGTCCCTATTCCCATTGGATGGGCACTCTGGAACTCACATTGTCTCCAGACTGCCTCCTCTTTCCCCTCCCCTCTCCTCCTTCTTCCTTAATCCTGCTTTCAGCCCTGCTTCTCCACGGGTTCCCACTGTCGCTTAACCAGGAGAAATGAACAGATTAAACACAGCCCATCTAAAGCACAAATCAAAACCAAGTGAAAACCAGCATGAACAATTTCCCTTGTTTTACTGGGTAATCCTTTTGGGCAGAAACCAAATGTTATTTGGTGGCTCCAATGCCTCTACCTGAATTAAGGTGCGAAGGTGACCATACAGCAAAGTCAATAGAATGGGGTTTGTTGAACAGTTAATGAGAGAAAATGAGAAAAACAAAGAGAGAAAAACAGAAAGAGA
>VZTX01004820.1:1006226-1053694 GCA_013400915.1 Pardalotus punctatus | reverse complement strand
AGGAAGGAAGGAAGGAAGGAAGGAAGGAAGGAAGGAAGGAAGGAAGGAAGGAAGGAAACTAGAAATACATTTGCTTTTTTTGACACTTTCAAGGAGAATATTTGTCTAAATCGTCTATCTGGAGTTAGGTAAAGTAGAAGACCAGGCAGCAGTTGATGAGTTACAAGCAAGGCAGAGACTTGACATATATCAGGGCACATGTGCCATCAAAATTTGCTACAAGTTTCTTGTACACTGTGTGAAATGTGTATAAACACTGGGTTGGTTTCTTTTCCACTAATCTACCTGCTTTTCGTCCTGTTGAGGATATGTCACACTGTGAAATTTTGGAGCAAATTCCCACAGTGTATATGTTCTATCACAGGCTCTACAAAAAAAAAAAAAAAACGGAAATCATGTCTGCTCTTTTCCTTGATGCATATATTTCCAGCAAGCAGTAGATTTCTAAGGTTCCATTTCTATAATTTGCATGTCTGCTCTTCTTTCTTTCATCCCCACCTTCTTTTGGAAGATAATCTGGAGCTGTTTGTATGGAAGAAATACTTGAAAATATTGCAAACCTCATAGTGAGAATATAAAGCTTGTTGAAGGTCATGTAACTATAACAGGTAGGAATAGCCAGCATCTAAAATAAGCAAGGATATGTGTCTGTGGAGATGACTTTGTGGGATCATCTAAACCAGCCTTCAACGAGACAAGACGTGATGCAGTCAATAATGGCACTGGGAGACAAAAGGCTGCACAGAATAGGAACATTCTGGCACATCTGGGAGAAAAATGTGACATCTGTTATTGGGATATTCGGAGCATGTAGTGATAGGACAAGGGGGAATGACTACAAAATGAAAGAGGATAGGTATAGATTAGATAGTAAGAGGTTTGATACTGCGAGGGTAGTAAGGACCAGAACAGGTTGCCCAGAGAAGTTGTGGATGCCCCATCCTTGGAAGTGTTCAAGTTCAGGTTGGGTGGAGCTCCGAACAACCTGGTCTAGTGGAAGGTGGCCCTGCCTATGGCAGAGGGGTTGGAAGTAAATGATCATTAAGGTCCTTTCCACCCCCAGCCGTTCTATGATTCTATGGTTCCGTGATTCTGGGATACTTGTCCTTACCCCTTCTTAGGGGCAAGTTTGATGTTTGTCAAACCACTGCAGTCACTGCAGCTGCTGAAATGAAGTGGGAGCTGCTAGAAAAAAGGAGCCAACTTTTTCAGGTTGCAACTCCACATTTACAATGTTGTCATAAACAAATTGTAAAAGGGCTGTCAATGCAACTCCATATATCTACTAGAAGAGGACTTGGGTTTACAGCTTGTGCTGGTAAATCATCTTATTTCTGTCTTAAATGGGTATTCTTGTTGTCATTCTTCTGTTTAATTGTATGATCTCTGTTGAAAAACACATGTAAAGTAGGAAGTCCTATAGGAAGTCCTTTCAATATTGTATATTAACAGGACCATAGAGTGCAAAGATAACTGCAAAATGATAAGTGGCCTCACTGAACACTTGCAAGTGGATAGTAAAAGGAGGCCCTCTTCTCATAAATTGCTGAGTGAGGGTTAGAGATACTTATTTGTCCAAGCTAAGCACATTAAAAAAAAAAAAATGAAGCTTGTTTAAACATAACAAAAATAGGAGAAAAAAGTCTGACTGAGACACACCAACCTAGACAAGAATAGATCACTTTTTTCCCTAGGGAAGAAAGCCAGTGTTTAAACTTAATTTTCTGCTAGTAATTTAATGGAAAATAATAAAAAAAGAAAAAAACAAAAGGGAAAAGAAAAAAAAGAAACTAAAAGAAAAAAGAAAAAAAAAATCTTCTGTGTTATTTAGGGCAAAGAGCCAAGTCTTTATTTCAAAGGAAACATATAACAATTGTAATTCACAAGAGGCTGAGAGGCTGTTTGTATATACTTGTTCAATACAATGCCTAAAGCAGCCCTCAGAAAAAAGTGAGGAGCATCCTTAACTGGCTTTAGAGCTTGTTTTCTTCTCTCTTCTTTTTCTCTGATAGAGTGGGAGCCTTTCCACTGACTCCCACTAGGCATTGGGAGGTGGATTTATCCTCAGGTCAGTAAATCAAAGAGCGTCATTCAGCCATAGCAGGCACCACACAATGAATCCCATCATACTGGACTAGTACCTGTGTTTGCTCTTTAAAGCAAAGGCATAATAACTAACACTGTGGCATATATCAAACCCTCTCTTGGGCCAAAATAGTTTTGCTGCTGGAGTGGATAATTTATGTGAAAGAGTCAGTCACCAGTTTGGGTTTGGTGATGTAGGCCCTACTTGATTTGGAGGGATAATCCAAACATTCCATGAAAAAATATTACACAGGCTGAAATCATCAATATATCTTACACTATTCCTATATTTTAAAGCAACATAATTGGTGAACAAAAACTTCAGCCGTGCAAGCAATTCTGAATGAAGCAAGTTGTTTGTTTTGTTCAAAGGCCACCAAAACCCATAAATATTGAGCAGCTTTCAAAGACCATTTCTCTCAATATCTTGTTCTTTAACTGTGTAATTTAAAAACAGTGAAAAGTGAAGATACAATTGGCTATTGCTAGGAATATAGGCAGACACCTTGTGTAGCACTTTCTTACCTCCCCAGTGAATTCCCACCTGTAGTGGTAAGGTCTGGCTTCATTAAATTGGAGTGCCAAAAATCCAAGATGGACAGAAGTCATGTAATTAAAAAATACCCTGCACTTCTTCCAGTGAGTGATTTGAACATCCTTGTTCTCACTGACACAAATTGAAGAAGAAAACTGCAGGTTCAGTGAGAATCAACAAAACAGCCTTTGTGAAATCATCAGTCAGCTGCTGTAGTCCATCTTTTCATCGGATTTATGTCTGCCATCCATCCTGTGTTCAGAAGTGTTATCTCCTTCCCTTTTGGCAAATTTCCAGAGCACAGCAAAGAAAATGCCTCAACAGATGGAGAAAAAAATATATCTGTTCATCTGTAGGAGGCATTTTTGCTCACTGATAACAAAGAGCTAAAAATGGGAAACTTTTGTAGAATAAAGTGCAAGAGTTACTGATGAAGGATGAGGAAGAATAAAACCTGCCAAGACAACTAGTTTCTTAGCAAGGTTTTGTTGGGTTTTTGCTGTTTATTACTGGTACACATGACTTCTTGCTTTGCGAAAGACACAATCTGCAGGTACGAATGATTTATGCTGTGTACTTAATGGGTGACTGGATCTTTTAATTTATAGGCTTTACAGCAATTAATAAAAACCCTCTAGGTTAGTTAATGAGCGCTAGCAATCTCAGGCAGTTAACACTACATGTCTAATATTATCAAAGTTGGTACTGTAGGTTAAGTCATGGATTTTGTGGTGAAACACAAACTGACTACTGCAGTGCGTTCATTCCAGCTACTGTCTTGGCTACTTCAAGATTTTGGAGACTTCAGACAGGCTTTTTCACTATGCATTTTATTAGGCCTGAAGACCAAATTTATGTTTTCAAATTTCAAAGTGTTTTTTCCTGGTAACCACAGCAAGTATCTCTTCCAGTCTGGCATGTCAACATCACATCTATGCTATGAGCGTGTACAGGCTCACAGCACTTTTTTACCTGCTCAGCTGCAGTGAATGCACACCATTCCTAGAGGAATGGTGTAGTGGAGACACCCATTGCTTGCCCCATTTCATATTGATCTTCAAACTACTTAAGCTCTACTGGTGGAGAATGAATCTTTAACCCATTTTCCCCAACCAAAGCAAAAAAACACGCTGTTTTAACTCTTATCTGGACACATTGAACCAGTTAAGTATCATTTGCCATAAATATATAATGCGTGTCAAAGGTTCTTTTCACTTAGGTCAACAGTGAAGGAGATCTGGTTCAACACTGACCAGAGGAGACTTGCAGACTTCAGGTTTTTCAGCAGTTTGGTGTTTCATTCAAGTTTTCTGAAATCTGCCCCAATATCTTTATCCTTCATACCATTCCCATACATTGCCCCAGTAGCACACAGGAGGTTTTTGCAGACCCAAGCTCTAGGATTTCATTTATCAGACTAAAAAGGGAAAACTTGCTCCAAAATATTTGATATCAACCTTTTTGCAGTTGGGTAATCAGAAGAAATGAGTAGGCTAATTTATTTATTTGTTTTTTTTCCTCTCCTGATTAATGACAGGTTAGAGGACTGTGACAGAACTCAACGGGAAAAGACATGGGACATGATAAAATCAAGACTGCCTATTTACATGAATATTTACATGAATAACTCTGTAAGTTGCTGTGGATGTCACATCGTATTATGTCCTGTTACAAGGACAGAAAGTAATCCTGAAACTTGAGACACATTGTTTTTATTGTTAATTTGGAATAGTGCTATGGGCCTCAGTTTTTCTACTTATTATATTTGAATAAAAAAAAAATAATACAACATTCAGGTTGTATGGGAGACAGTTGGAGCCCTTCAATTAAAAGATAACTGCATGCATTGAGCTATTTTTTAAGTTTCTTGGGGTTCTGCTATGCTGTTTGAAAGCTGCTTTTCACTTCAGTCCAGTCATGACACAGGACCTGGTTCTACATTGCATCACTTTCTCCATAGGTTGCAGGAGACATTAAACCTCAGATGGTCCACATATGGCTTTGAATCTGCATTTTATGGGTTTAGTCATTGTTTCTGTTGCATTCCGTATTTTGGCAGCAGTAATTCTACCCTGCTGGACTAGACGTCTTCTCAAACCCATGGCTATGCTTTAAATTTAGAGCGTTGGTCTGTTGGATGTTGAAGGCAGGATTAAGCAGTGTTCTGAAGGGTTGTTCCTGTGGCTTTTCAGCAAGGTGCTCTGGTGGTATTCTTTTATTTTAAAAATTGCCAAAATTAATTTTTTTGCTGTTTTTGGCCCAGGAATCACCTGAACCCAGGACTTACTTAGTTAAGCAACCACCCTTGAACTCTGAGTATTGTTTCTGACTAATTTGAGCTGCAAACAACACAGAACTCTGTATTTAGAATATTCTTCTATATTTAAAACCAATACATTTAAAGGAAAATAAAGAATGTTTTCTTACTGACTGTATTAGTAACTAACTATAAGATAGAAAATATTTTATGAATGAAAGATGCACCATTTCACTTATTTCAGTTTATTTCAGAGAAAAAACCTAAATACATACTGTTGGAAAAAAAGGTTTTCTAGAATATGTCTAACAAAGCATTCTATTAACTTGCAAGCCTTTATACATTGCTACAATGTGATTCTGATCTATTAATTTATCTGGAGTTTATAGGTACTGGTGTAACAAATAATGATAATAATAATCTTGGTCATGCACTACTGAAGCTACTGGTACAGATTCCATTACTGTTAATAGCAAAAAAATAGGTTCTCTATTATTTCTATTGTAAAACTATAAAAAAATGAATAGCTGAGACACAACTGAGAACACATATATTAAACTATTTTTTGGGAAAAGTTGGCATATGGTACTTCAAAATCAGCATTTGCAGTTCCATAATTTCTATATTATTCATTTATCTTATTTCAAATGAGCTTTTTCTTTACATGTACTTCTGCCCCTAAGTAAAAATACTTGTATTTTTTTCTTTGATGATGGATCCAATCAAATTTTGTTCCAAACAAAAGAACAAAATTTCTATAGTCTTAGAAGTCATTCTTTTCTTGTAGTCTCAAAAAAAGTGATTATCAACATTCATTTTATTTGCTGTGAATAAATT
The DNA here is from genome assembly GCA_013400915.1 of Pardalotus punctatus. Classification (NCBI taxonomy): domain Eukaryota; kingdom Metazoa; phylum Chordata; class Aves; order Passeriformes; family Pardalotidae; genus Pardalotus; species Pardalotus punctatus. Next base: position 1,047,980 of record VZTX01004820.1, on the reverse strand, counting down.
ATTCAGATCTTGTTTACCATATTATTAAATTTTAATTGTTCTATTGCATTTTCTCAAATGTAAACAAACCTGTGGCAGAACAAAACACTGCTTAATTATGGCAGCTTCAATTGCTCAACAAAAGAGACATTTCAGAGAGGAATTTTTAGTTTGTCTTATTCTTCCCTAAAGGCAAATTCAGCTTTTTCAAAGATATTGCCTATCTATTTTATTATAAATCCACAAAGGTAAATTTTCTAAAGATCTTACAAAAGAGAGCATTTCAGCTCTTGGATTTTTTTTTCAGTGAAGATAATTTCATATTAGTGGAATTTTCCTTTGTTTAGCACTGCCCAGAAACCTGTGTTAAAAGTGATGAGACATTCATGTGAGTCTGTATTAAAAGAAAACCCAAAAAAAACCCCACCAAAAAATACCAAAATGACACTGGGTGGGTTCAGGTCTTTTCCAGATGTATTTGACCTGTTCCTGGACTAGCTTGAACCACAGGAGGAGCAGTCATGGAGTTCTCAGTCCTCAGCCTTTGCTGCCATGCCCGTAGAAGTCCTTTGCATGGACTACCAGTGACTCAGGGCCCAGGAGTGTTGAGTGGTCAGTTGGAACATTTCAGTATAAATGTTGAGAAACATGGTGAAAACAGATGAACATTTCAGAGCCAGAGCAGGAGACTTGTTGTAGATGGAGCAAATAAACGGCGCGTTACTGGAACAGGGCCTCTTACCCTTACAAGCATTGTGGTTTTTTGCTTAATGTGTTATATTCCCATTTCATATGCCTTAAATTATGGACAATGGAGAAGATTTTTGTTCATATTTAGCAATAATTGTAGAAGGAAGAAAAAAAGCCCAAGATGCTGTCAGCAATATCCAGCTGTAATCTTGCAATCACAGCTTCTCAGAGAGAGTCTCTTGCACTATCAGAAAATACATGTGTGGTCCGATCTTAGCCAGAATGTTTGTCTGGAATTTCTCTGCTATTCTCATCTAAGACTAATGTTTATGACTGCTTTCGCACAGCCTTAGGGGCCCTCTGTCCTACCAAGAATTCTTTTTTCATGATGGTAAGCTAAAGGACACTAGCTGTAACCAAGTGATCTGCTGTTCCACTTTAATATCAGTGTGACACATATTTCTGATACAGAAAATAGACCTGTTCTTCAGCAAAAACTTGTATTCCCTAAATTTGTTGAAGAAATAGTGTAAGAGAGTAAGCTGTCTCGATGTCCATACCTCAGTGAAGAAGTGCTTGCAATTCGTTGTCATGCTGGTATGCTGCCTTTGGAATTTGCCTGTGCCAGCAGCAAACAATAGCTCTGGGGAAAAATAATACACTTCAGGACTGGATCTTCAGGTGCAAGATAAGGGACAAGTAATTCCAGGCTCTAAGTGAGAGCTGAATGCTGCAAAGTGTTTAGCAGAAATAATCTAACAAGGGCTGCCGAGAGAACCCAGAGGTGACATCCTGCAGAGCTGCCAGAGCCCTCAGATGAGCCCAGAAAAGCTCTTACTGCCTCTTTGTGATCTATTCCAGTATATGCATGTGCAAATTAAAGTAGAAATCTAATAAAAAGGAAATTTCTATCCCTGCTGCCTGGGGTCAGCCCCTCACCACACAATAACTCTTGCATGTCTTTTTTGGATTATCAAGGAAGCATAAGAAATGAAAGGAAACAATAGAATTGAACCTTCTTACATTATTTAAGAAGGGATTAGTTTAGTTTGTGATTTTTGCATCTAAAGGCCAGGAGAAGAAAGGTGAGGAACTTAGAAAGCAGAGTTACCAACAAACACCAGTGGTGGCACTCCTAAAAAGTGATTTGCAAATATTCCTGCTTCCCCTGTACTGTCTTTTGAACTTTGAAATTGCCATGTGGCCTCGGACAATGCCAATTTTTCATGTAAACTTCACAGCTAATAAAGGGCTAACAGAGATGCCATGCCAGTTGGAAGGGATGGCGACCTCCCCTTTTATCACAGCTCTAATTGTAACATGTGTAGTACTTTCAAAACCAGATAAGAAATATTCATTTCAACCTCTCCACAAGCGTGAAATAACCTAAACAACTCCTTCTGTCTGTTACATTTGCAAATCTAAATGTAAATAAAAACGTAAATGCACAAGTCCATGGTGTTTGAATTGCTGACGAGGGACCCAAACCCGACCTCAGACATAACCCCCTGTGTAATTTTGTTTTTGTATTGAGAATTTCTGTCTGGATAATTTCAAATACAAGTGACCTTTCCCTGGAAACTTTTCCCATGACATTTAAGTAAAACTGACCCTAAAATTCAAGTAATAAACAGGGCTGCATAACTGCTACAATTCTGAGGCTTGGCTATTAAAAGAAATAAAGAAGCTAAGATGAGAGGAGAGCTTAAACAATATGATTGTCCAAGTGTATTTTTCTCTCTAATATTTTACTTTGTTTTGAGTGAGCTTAATATATTTCACTAATTTAATTTCAATGCTCTATTTTATTGCAGTAACATTTCTTAATTAGTATTTGCATGCATCTTTCGTTTTTCAGCATGGGTTTCTTTTAAACAAAGGTAGGAATATCTAGAAAAAGTATTCATAAGGAATTCCTACTTAATCAAACTTGAAATGAATTGGCAAATACTTTTCCCTTCCAAATTTCTATGTTAAAAGAAATCTCATATTTGTTAAAAATATTCCCCAGGCCCGCCTATGTGCACCTGTCTGACTGACATTTTTATTTTAAAGCATGCGATTTTAATCCTGTGTGCTCAGTGACACCATTCTCAGGCCATAATTTATGTTGCTAATCATGTGCTTCTGTAAAGAAAAAGAAATCCAAGGTGAGGGTGAAGGAAAGGTTTGGTTGTCAGATGTCACGGCAGCAAGAGGGATTTGACAGCAGGAGCACGGGGTGAAGAGGAAAGAGCCAGCTGTTGTTGTGTGTTATGTTCCTCCATGAAAGAGGGAAGGCAGAACAGCTCCTGCAGTTTCAGCTTCTTCCCCTCCAGCCAGGCTGCTTTTTCTTGAGCTGTGACACCAAGCTGAGGAGTAAAGATATCGTCTTGCAGGCTGGAAGCTCAACAAGGCAAGGACTATCTGGTTGTTTGGGCTTATCTGACACTCAGCACAATGGAGGCGAGAGAGAGGCTGTGGCCTGGGGACAGTGAAACAATCATATAAATAACTCCACACATGCAGGAAAGCAGCACTGAAAAGTTTAATTGCCCTGACAGTACCAATGTCTGCACTGGTACAAGTCTACTTAAATTCCAACACTGCATTAACAATCTGGGACAATTTTCCTTGTATGTTCACATCTAAAGTGTATTTTAGATGGTCTGAAATCCCCGCTGTCAAGCATTTCAGCTTTGCTGCTATCCAATATTTTTATTCCAAACACACATTTTTTCAGTGCAGATAGGGCTAAGTGACCAGCAAATCTGATTACTGCCTGTGCATAATGCCTGACATCCTTTATGCGCTTGGTTCTTGACTCAACACAGCGGGGGTTAACAGGAGCGGTGAGGCTAATGCCCCGTGTGGCAGGTTGAGAGCACGGCTCTGAAAATTAACATGGTAGGCTTTCCATCTTCATGAGGCTGCTTTGCTGGCTGTGACAGTGATGGGTGCTGTGTAAGACCAAGAAAGACCAGACCATGGCACAGGCAGAAATCCTGTGATACCAATGCAGAGGTTCTTAAGGACCAAAGTGGTTGGGAAGAGGACTCTTATCTCAGGAAATAAATGGAATATTATTTTTAAAATCACACCTATTTTTAAAAAGGGTGTCAGAAAATTACTATAACAAAAAAAGTTTTTCTTTCATTCATCACAAAAAGGATGGCTGTGGAGGGAAAACAATAAATATAGTGGGAGCTAGATTCATTCTCTGGGCTTTCCACATATTCTACTAATAATCTTAAGGACAGCCACATTTCTTCCTTCTCACGCTACTGCAGGATCCAATGAAATTATAAATTCTTCATGGAAGGGGTTATGTGTCTGGTACAGTGGCCAATGAACATAAGCTGGTATTCTTAACAGCTTCACTGTGAGAGTTGGTGTAAGAACATCTCAGTGAGAATATAATGCTTGCCTTGTGGGGGAGGTCAGGCTAGATAATTTTAATAGGCCCTTCTGAACATGAAATATATTATCAAACAAAAACACAGTGATACAGGCTGCAATTATTGTCATAATGAGAACTGGTAATTGTGTGGACAGCGCTGAGCAAAAATAAATGAGATCTGGAGACTAATAGCAGACTTCTGTAACACTGAGAGGAACAAATATTCCTGTAAACAGAATTGGTATTGCCACTACTTCACATTCACGCATCATTTTGCTGAGTTGTTATCTTCATTTTGGGGAAGGAGCACGAACAGAGCAGAGATTCAGTGGATACCCAAAATGCAGTGATGCACTGGATAAAGGCTGTTGGGCCCCCTCTGCCAGCCTGTCCTCTCCCCTCCCACCTCTTGCACAACTGGAACACAGCACTGCTGAGGTGTCCCTCTCCTGACCCACACTGCTCCCACTCTCTCGATCCTGGGTGACGCCCTGGGCACTTCTGGCGGTGATGTTCCCTCCAGCATCAGTGCAGACTGGCAGAAAGTCCCTCCAGCTCCTGCTGGCCCCATTTCAGGTGTGGTGTTTTTCTTGGGGCGGGTTGGACAAAGCAAAAGTTAAATCAGTCGTGTGATGACCTTTACCTGCAGCTCCACCCTGTCTCTGAATGCATCCCTTTGACAAACCCTCTCTCAGGAGTTACCAACACTGGTACACACTCAGGGGCGTGGGAGTGCCGTTGTGCGTGTCTGCATGTGCAGATATAAGAGACCTGCTCAAAAATACGTTTTTATTGTCCTAATTGTTTTCTTGCTCTGTCTTCCCTGGCCTTAATTGAATTTACCCTGGCTTCTTTGAAAAGCTTGCTATTTCTGATTTTGGGATTATTGGTCCTTTCCTTACATCAGTAGACATGAATGTCCTCACTGAGTAGCTTTCTGCTTACCCTTAGTAGTGGCTACTGAGACCCATTTGCAGGTGCTGTGTAGAGTGTCTATAAGGCCAGGAGCCAAGTTCTGAGCTTCTGTAAATAAGGAGCTGTACCAATTTACATCAGCACATTATTTGTTATGACACTAAATTTCTCCTTTCTCCTGTCCCTGATACAGGATGCTCTGTCTGCCACATGCAATAACAGTAAAATGCTGGTAAGATTAGAGGCCCCTTCTAGTAACCTTTTACATTCTGATTTACTAATTGGGCCATGGGACTCACAAAACAGTGTGATTCTACCTCAACTACTAATTATCTGGCACTCAAATCCCAAATTAAAGACCTTATGCAGAGGATTGGAGTCATAGGGGGATGTGATTCTCTCCCGTCATTTAAAGGAAACAGACTCTTTCATATACCGTATGTATAAAAATGGGAAGAAGATGACAGGAGCAATTTTGGTTCCTTGCTATTAACATTCATGACACCCATGCTATCTGGAAAAAGAAAAGAAGAAGGAATTATACTACAATAGAGATATTTTGGCAGTCTCGGAACAACTGCACTTATAAAGGGCTATTAATAGATTAAAATCATGTCTACCGTACTCCCAACAGTTACCTAAGGATCTTGAAGTGTACTCGTAAAACCAGCAATGCTCAGTACTTAGAGAGTTTTACATCTCCAAAGTATTGTACAAACATTAACTAATCGATCATCAGCCACACAGTGATCTGTCAACATTAATCAGAAACACCTTTTGAAAGGAGACCAGCCCTGTTTTTCAAGTGTTCAGGTCACCGATCTATTCTGTAGAGACTGGGTGCCTTCATACCATGAAATTCAGCATTACGGGAAACATCTGTCATGGATGCCCCATTTTCACATTTTGACCTCATGGGAAGAAATATTACAAGGCAGAACATTTTCTCGGGAGAGATTTCTGTATTGCATATGAAGGCATTATTTTCATCTTTTAAATATATGTATTTGGATTAATCTGTAATAAAGAGGACACTGAAAAACATTATATAGTTGATTTTTTTTTTATTTCTTGCTGTGTAGATGAACATTCTTTAGCCGTATCCTTAGAAAATTGGATTGTACAAAGAGAACAAAGTCCTTCACTATTTAGTGCTTTTGCACTTGCAAAGTTGCTTGCCTGTAATTATCAAAATGAAGTGGACCTAGAAATGGGAAATATAGTTTTCCTTTCTTATTTAATTTTTATTTTTGATGGATCATCATGTCATTTCACTGAGGTAACAGAGGGAGACAAGCCTCAGTTTGACTTGTGCATTTTATAACATTTATGTGATTTTGGAGGTACATCTTCAGCACAAGGCCAAGCAGTTGCATCTGTCTCTTCATACCAAAACTGACATAAAGGACTGTCACAGAAATAATTTCCCGTTGTTGAAATACTTTACATGTCCTAAATAATAAAGGAAACAAACTACTAGCTTTTAAACCTTATCTTATAATGATGAACTTTGTAACTACCTGCAATACAAATAAACGCTGTTGCCCTGCTGCATCCCAAGCTCCACTGAAAGAATAATATTAACAAACAAAAGGTCAAGCTTTCCAGAGAATTTTAGTTACTTAAGTTGCCTTAAGTAAAGAGAAAAATATTAGTGTGTGCATATATATTTATATATTTTATTTGATCATATAATATTCTTGTGAATGACCTGATCTCACTTGGCCAGGAAATGCAAAGATACAGAATGTTGTTTTCTTGTTCTTATACAGTGTGTGGGTCTTTTTTTGTTTGATTTTGGTGGTTTTTTTGTTTTGTTTTGTTGTTGTTCTTATTGTTGTAGGTTTCTTTTTTTTGTTTTTGCTATTTGTTTTGTTTTGTTTGGGATTTTTTTTTTCTCTGAACACTATCTAGCCAAACTTTTCTGTTCATTTCGATATGGGAGTTTCTGTCCTTTGAAATGCCTCAAAAATATTAATGAACTCCAGCTGTATTCCAGTGCAGGGTAGCGTATGATAAAAGAATAGGATGTTTTAAGATTTCTCATGCATTTAACAATTGCATGCCTGATTGTAGTAATTTTATTATAATTATAATTTTTACGGAGGATTTTCACCTGTAGTTTATTAGATTTTAAAAAATTACATTAATAGAAAAAAGCAAGATCTCATTCCTTGACAAAGTATTAAAACCTACATGATTCATAGGTGGGACTGCAAACTTCAGTTACATCCAATGAAATAAAAAATTAAGAACTTCTGAGTGGTAATCTAGATGATTTAATAAATAGAAATATTTTATAAGTATTTTCTTCTGGATTTACTAGCTTTTTTCTACACAGTTGTTGTTGTTCTTGTATAACTCTTGTGTTGGATCCCTTTTCTCCTTGTTAAACTTCCTTCTCCCTTGCCTTCTTCCTGAAACTTTCCTTCCCTGTGTGTATTTTTTTCTCACCTAGATTAGGTGTAGATTAGGATGATGCTTTTACTGGATGTAATGTGAACATAGCATCCATGTAGGTGCAGAGGAACACCGCAGTTTAGTGTCAGCAGGTCACAGAAAACACAGGCGTTTTTGCTAATCCTTAAATGGTGGTTTGTGCCACAAGCACCGTGTAAGGCTGAATCTCTGTCCTTCTCTGTTATTAACCAGCACTCTCAATCTGCAGCCCAGGGAAGCTGGAGGATATCCTCAATTTCTGCATGTTCCCGACAAAGCTTGTCACCCCCAGTGCTACAGGAGGAATTTCTGCAGTTTCCACTGGCAAGGGTGACAGGGGGACTTTTTATTTGTTTCCTATCACGGGAGGACATAACACCACTGAGCAGCATTTAGTGATGTGGGTGTTCCTCTTTTTAAATTTCTGACTATCAGCTCCTGATCATGAGCAGTCCTTTTGCTTAAGGGTCACGGAGGCACTTTCTCAGTACCACATAATGTAAATGAAAGAGGCAGAAACAGAAAAGCAGGCAGTTTTCAGCTCTTCAAGAAGCACTTGAACAACACTCCCAGGCACACAGTGTGACTCTTGGGGGTGTCCTGTGTGGGGCCAGGAGCTGGACTTCAGTGGTCCTTGTAGGTCACTTCCAGCTCAGCATATTCTAGGATTTCATGATTTCACAGAGTTCTTTCACTAAAATAAGGGATAACAGCAAGAGCAGAAATGCTTCTCTTGAGGCTTTTTTCTCCCCATCTAACTCTGAGCTTGCTTAGGTTTCCCCAGCACATCACTGAATCGTCATGATCGTATTTGCCCTCCCTTCAGTGCAGGCTGAGCTATATCACATCAGCCCAGGGAGTTATGAGATACCCAAAGAAGCTGCTTGGCTCTTCAAAGAATCACATAACTTTTAAATTACTAGTTTTAAGTTACATGTAGCTTTCTAGAATGTGTTTTGATCATTTCTTGGCATGCGCTTGAGGACTGGTGTCACAAAGAATGAAAGGGTGCCCAAAGCCAGTAGGAATTATTAAATATCTCATGAAGGTCTGTCTTGCTCAGTATGTTTCCAAATAATCAGTGATTTTCAGATAAGCTTCCAAGAACTGAGCCTCTCCTGTGGAGCATATCCAAATCTCCAAAGACTGCTAAAATCCAGAAGATAGTGAAATTCCTGGCAGTTGTGAGAATCCCAGCTTCAAGTAATATAAGTCAATTTTTTTTCTAATCCCAGATGAAGTCTGTGAGTGAAAATGAAATGAGAAGATTTCTATTGGAGACTAAGTCTGGCTGTAAGTCTTAAACACCCTTGGAGAGGGTATTTTTTTATTTAAAAAATATGTTTTGCCAGTCTGTTGGAGCCATCTATGTATCACTTACAAATTCTGTTGAGTCTGTGAACTCTCTGTATTTTTCTACTTTTGTGTTATCTTTTCGTATATTTGTTAGATGAAATCACATGAAGCCTGTAGGTGAAAGGAAAATGAATACAGATCCTCTGAAGCCCAGGTCAGACCTTTCTCCATTAGACAACCTCTCCACACGCCGCCAGTTAAAAGTGGATTCTTTTTTCCTTGATGTTATGTCAAAATACAGGTTGAATCAATGAAGCAGAACCAAAGCTTTAAGGTTTAGTTTTGAAATTTCTCAGCATTGATAAATGAAATGGATACTATGAAATTATTTTGTTTACAGCCCTGTACCATGGCATAAAAATAGATTAGTGAATTTTCACAGAGAAAATGCAGCCTTTTGCCTCTTTGTTTTGACTGAGCGCTGAATGCAGCAGAAGCACCTTTTTATTTAGTGTAGTCTCATGATTGGCTACACTCAGATTCTGTAATTAAAAAAACCCAAACCAAACAACGCTCAAAAACCTGTAGAGAAGCACGGCTTTCTGCCAGACAGACTTCTCTGTGTGGATAACAGAGCAAATTAGACACCAGCTTGCAGTGGCAGCACAAAATACCTGGGTAATTTCAGAAAAGTTTACCTTCAACCTTTAAAGGAGAAGCGTTGTGATGCTGAAAATTGCCACGCATAAATTTCTGTTTCATCTCTAGAGCAAACACAGAAACAGAAGAAAATGTATTTTAGATAGGGTGAATTCCAAACTGCTATAATGGATGTTTTATCATGGTTTCCATTGCAAAAAATGCACAGGAAGGTGTATAAGGATGACACTGACAGTGCAGAAACCCCGTGTGGTTTATACCCTGTTAAGGTGGGGGGTGAGGTGACCTGTGTGTAAGACTTGGAGTCAAGAATTGCAAACTGGCTTTTGTTCTGATTTGCTTGAGGCTCTAGGCATGAACTGGATTTCATTTCTTGCCTTGAGTATTGTTTATAAAATGTGCATGAAAATGTTATCCTGTTTTAGAGGACAGAGTTGAGGGTTAAGATTAAAGACTGAGAAGCTGAGACTGCTGATATGGAAACAAGAAATACCGCTATCCTGCCTTGAGCATCCAATTCCACTCTTTGTATGATGTCAAATTACTTTTGATCAGTTCAAAGTTCATATCTCAACATATGCTGTTCTTTGTACCATGCAATCCTAAGAGACATGGAAATTTGAAGGCACAGTTCATAGAAATATTGAATTATAGAATGGTTTGATCTGGGAGGGACACTAAAGACCTTTTGTTCCAATCCCTCTGCCTTGGGCAGGCACACCTTCCACTAGACCATCTTTTCCAGGACACCATCCAGACTGGCCTTGCTTCCCTGAGCAACCTGTTCTAGTGCCTCACAATGAAGAATTTCTTCCTAATTCCTAACCTAAACATACTCTCTTTCAGGTTAAAGCCATTTTCCCTTGTCCTATCACTACATATCCTTGACAAAAGTCCATTTCCAGCTTTCTTGTAACCCCTTTTTTGTACTGGAAGGGCTTTTAAGGTCTTCCTGGAGCTTTCTCTTCTCCAGGATTAACAAACTCAACTCTCTCAGCCTGTCTCCGTAGGAGAGGTGCTTCAGTCCTCTGATCCTCATTGTGGCCATCCTCCAGTATTTCACAGGCCCGCATCCTTCTTGTGCTAAGGGCTCCAGGGCTGGATGCAGCCCTGCAGGTGGGGTCTCACAAGAACAGAGGAGAAGTGCGGTACCAGCTCCCCCAGTCCTGCTGGTCACACTCATTTTGATGGTCATCTTTCTGGGCTGCAAGTGCACATCACTGAGCCATGTCCATAATTGGACTTATAGTGACCAAGAGGAGAAACTCTCAGACCTCAGGATCCCACCAGGATCTTTTCCTGGGAGCCCAACCACATGCTCTGTTTGTGGTATGTGTTTGAAGCACACAGCGCTGGTGAGCACCAGCTCTGCTGATCTTCTGTTACGGACTCTGCTGACTTCAACATAAACCCACTGTGGCTCCTTGTAAAATGTTTGCTGTGTTGCAGCTGTTATAGTAACAAAATAAATCAAATATCTGTTCTTGGATGCTTTCCCGTTGTCTATCCCAAACTGCTCTTTCAACTCACTGTCCCTCAAGGATCCTATTTCAGTGTTAATATTTTATGCATTTAACCATTATAAATAAGGGATATAAACATGGATCATAAATGCATTCCTGAAGGACAAAATAGCACTACAAACCCCATATTTTGCTCTGAATTTGACAAATTATTTCTCAAGGGAATAAAAGGTGTACCTAAGGAAATGTCTGCCAGTCAAAAGTTTAAATGAAAAACAGAGCAAGAAAACGTGCAATGTTTTAAAGTTCTAACTAACTTTGAACAAAAGCCTTGAGGATGTGAAAATAAGACTGGTATGTGTCCATTAAAAGATTCACATGTAAGCTTTGATTTCTTTTTTCAGAAGACTTTGAGATGATAAAAAGAAGATGTTAAAATGGGATTACATCATCAGCCATGCAGGGTCTAGGGGAGAAGCCAGTCACTAGATACACTTGTCTCATTTTTTGTGCACAATATTTTAAGTACTCAGAAACTAGTAAACGTGATGCATTAAAAACTTCAAAATAGTAACCGCTGATATATTTGAAGATTTCATTCTGGATGCAAGAGGGTACCCAGGCAGTTTCACATTTTTGGCAGAGAGATTCTGCAAATATATTAAAAAAAAAAAAAAAAAAAAAAAAAAAAAAAAAAAAAAAAGAAAAACCAGAAAAAAAAAAAAAGAACAAGAAAAAAAAGGAAAAGCTGCAGAAAATATACAGAACATTTTATGTACTGGTGGGAGGGAGGGAAAGGTCTATGTAACTTCTTCATTCTCTGTGACCCAACCAAAGATCTTGACCATCTGGTGGAAAACTTCTAGCTCTTTGGAGGCATGACAGAGCAAGACTTTTAGTCCGGGTCCAGTGCCACCATCAAGTCCAATGTCATCTGATGCTTCACTGGACCTATTGCACTTCTTCCCTCCATCATTTCATTGGATGCAAAAGTCTGACCTTCGTCCCGTTCAAGAAATTGAGCAGCCAGTAATAACAACCAAGCCCATATTCCAGAGTATGTAATCATTTCTAATTTGCCATAATTTTTGCAAGGGAAGAAAAAAGTCCTGATATATTATGAGCTTTGAATAACAAAGTCCTACCTAGGACTCAGTGACTAATCCTAAAGCCGAACGGGGACCTTCATTTTACATTATAAATTGGTACAAATGATGCTGTTTACAGCACTCTGGCAGGTTTCAACAGGAGGCCTACAAATTCCACTAGCAATTAATAAAATCTCCATTCTCAAATACATTTTACAGTTTGTTCCCAGAGAGAAGTACTTTGCACTTTTTGAACTTCCAGGCTGATGGGCTGAGCATGCAATTGATACAGTATTTTAAGTGGATAATCCAGTGGATGGCTGAGCAAATGACAAACCAGATGCAGAGTGCATGGTCTCCCTTGGGGCTTGGAGAAGTGGAGAAACAACAAAATCCACAGGACATTTCTAGTGAATCAGACCCTTGTTCTCCTCCACAAAGGAGGAGAGGAAAAAAAACATGGTGACACATAAAACATGTGGCAACAAATTGATGGCAACTTCTACAAAATGGGAATATGAACTACATGGCATGTAGATAAAAGAGAATGCATCTGCAAAACATGTGAGGAAAATTGTGAATATAATTCTAGCAATTATGATTATAGCCCTGTATACGCTACTGCACTTAATTACAATTCTCCATTCTTTTCATGCTATGGAAATGGACTAAATGGACTACAAAATATATCTCAAAAGACAAGCAATCTGTGGCATGAATAGGAAACTCCTTTATCTTAATACAATGAGGCCCACATTTCACAAACATGGCAACATCTCTGTGAGAATTTTGATTACAAAATGAACATCGTGATAAAAATTAGCAGCCTTTATTTTTTCATCTGAGAACATGAATGGGTTTATTAAGATTATTAAGAAGAGTTGGGTTGTTTTGTTACTTTTTAAAAAATAGTTTCCTTTAGGAGTTACATTAAAATGGTAATATTTCCTTTATTAAAAATCTAATGTTATTTTATTGAAAGGGGAAGAGGTCTTCTTTTTAAAAAATGTTCCTCATTTACATGCTTAACACTTTTCTTCTTTTCCTCTATTGGAAGAAGATGTGCAAGTTTTGTAGTACACACATACTCAATGAAAATTTAAAACATGGTCATGATCATTCATCTTAAACTGTGAACCACAACTGTTCATCTGTGTAGATCTGTGAAATATTAGGCAAATAATGAATTCTGTTTACAAACCTGCATCTAGAAGGGAGGCCTTGGGGAACTGAATTAATATGCAGGGAGTTTTTTTGGTATGCATTTAAAAGTATACACTCATGTTTTAAGTGCTGGTTTCAGGCAGTTTTCAGATGTTCCACTGAATTAAATGAGCCAGGGTGGATTTACAGGATCTGGAAAACTATCATACCTCTTGAGAGGGGAAGTTTTATGAAAGCATGTTGTGGTACAACATAAGGTTTTTGGTGGCCTGAATTTGGGACAATGGTATCCTTGGGAATAGTAAAATTCTGAGTTACACAATTCTCTGTAAAGATGCACAGATAAATCTTGTCTGTTCATTATCCCATCATGTCTACTGAAAGGCTCATTCATTTTATAGATTTTTTTTTTTAATTATTTTGTGGGTGTTTAAGAGTTCAGTGACTTGCATAACTTGTCCCCAAAAACCTCAGAAATTCTGTTTGCATGTTTGCAGGTGAAGACTTTGCTTCATGGGGATGCTGTGACTGTCCATACTGGCCATTCTCAGACCTGCTAACCAGGAACACACAGGAGACAAAAGGAACCAAGCCAGAGACAAGCATATAGCACATACACTTGCTTATTATGGCATCTGTATGGTTGTCATTATTATTTCCTTTCTGCTCAGAATGGCTTTTGAAGGTTGGAGGGAGAGTTATTTACTATCAAGTGAACCTTTCTCAGGATTCACAGTGAAAACACACACTCGCCTCCTCCGAAAAGAAGCTTAAACTAATTGGAGTTTGTTGAGGTCTGTGGAAGTCTTAAGGGCCATGGACAGCTGGGATTGTGCTCTTCGAAGTCCATCAGGTAAGAGTAACAAAACCAGTGAGGAACAGTGTCCCAGTTCTGCTGAAGCACGTGAGGCTTGTGAGCACCCGTGCCTGGCAATTCAAACACATCTGCTCAGCTGTGCGCCCCAGCAAAATCTCTGTGTAGGCTATGTCTGAGTTGGTAAAAGCTGGGTTGAATTTATTCCTTAAACATCTTTCATTATCAATTCAAACTCCAAATTGTCTGTAGAGTTCAGGCGAACTTCTCTAGGTTTACATCATCTGCTATAATTCATGGTAAAGCTGATGCTGCTGTATATGATGTAAGGTAGGGCATAAGCAGCACTTCTGATTGAATTCAGGCTAATTTAGATGATTGCAAATGTCCAATATTTACACTTCAGAATTGATTAATATTTGGACTTCCCACAAGCCACTTGCTGTTAATTTTTCAGTATTTTCTTTTTCTGTTTTTTGACCCATCCCTATTGCTACATTCTGTACAAAAGCTGACATTCCTACTTGGGGTAATCTAGCTGAGCATTTCTTTCACCCCCTACTGCCTTCCACAAAGGCTTTGTCTAGACTTAGAAACACAAGCTAACTGAGATTGATTTATCCCAGTCTGGACAAGCTGTACCACTCTCAATCTCAAATTTGATCTCTTCTGGTCTGTATTCTCTTGGATGTGTCACAACCCTTTCTCTCTAACCAAGATATCCATGTTGTAGTACTAAATATCAGGACTCCAGAACCTACCACACCTTTGTCACTGTTTGATTAAACTTGTGTTTTACCAAAAGTCTGCAAAGGACTTTTTATTGCTTTTTAAGCCTTTTTATTTCTGTGCATGTTAAAATTTTTCTTCAGGGAGAGAAAATTCTTCCTCTGCAGTACTTAGTCCTTGATAATCAACATAAGATGATGCATTTCTTTCTTTTTGTCATGGACAGCCATATCTAGGAAAAAGCTGACTCCTAAAAAGTTACTTTGAACATATATAATCAGATAAGAATAATTTAATTAAAGTCCATTTAAAAATCTCGTATTTATTATTAGCTTGTGTACTTCCTAATTGTTTTATGGGCTTTTATTTTTATGGCAAGATTCCAATCATTACAAATCCATGGAACTTGATACATATACAAGCAGAGAAATCCATTTGCAACTTCGTTTAAAGAGGAAATTGTCAGAAATGTCAGAGCATAACATTTCACAACAGAGAAAAAATGACTTTGCTTTTAATGATGTGGTTCTTCTCTTCCTTGTTAATATGTTAAAAAATACATTACCTATTTTAGAGGGCAAAAGGGGAAAGGGGACTGCACTTAGAAAGCGTAGGACTGTGTAATGTCGGTAATGCCAAGAGATTAAAAAATTAAATCAATATATCAGTGTTCACCCGATGCATTGTCTTTTCCAATTTTTCTTGTGAGCACCAGAAATAGATTCTGACCTCAGCCAAATATAGATGCTGGAAATACTATCCTTACCCAAAAGAAAACTAATTTGAATTATTTTTAATGAATAGCAGTTTATAAAATGAGACTCCTGAATGCAAACATTTTTCTAAAGACTCTCTGGGACTACTCTGTGCACTTAATTAGGTAGTATCCTTATGTCTGAATTAATGAGTTAAATATATAGAACCCTTACAGTTATAGCAATGTCAACCAAAAAGGAATCAGCACAGAGAATACAAAATGTTAATTCCATTAGTTCTGATTTATGGAGAGCTCCAAATTTCTTGATATCATCCATTGCAATCTTGCATTGATTTTAAGAGGTGGGGAATGTTAGAAAGAAGCACTTCCTGCTGTTTTCTGGTTAGAAATTAAACACAAGTGTAATAAACACAAATATAACTTAAACAGCTTTAAATTCAAATTTCTAGAAAGTCAAAAATACAGGCAATGGGAAAATAATGATACTACAGCTACCTGGGGAATTCAGCCCAAGGGGAATCAATTTTGTTGTAAAGATCATTCTTTTAATCCACCTCTACCTGAGTGCCAGATGGTCAAACTAAAGAATCAACACATTAAGCAGATGGACTTGGTATCTGATTCCCAATTACTAGAGTTGCTTCATGTGGAAGGTTACTTCTACTGATCAGAGAAAACTATTTGTCCCCAGATGGTGGCAAAAAATTGCTCACTCTGTTCTTTTCGTTTTAAAGGTTCCCAATTATCTTTCAAAGTTAGGCAGTAGCAATAAAGATTTCATCCAAGGTTCATGGAAGGTATCAGTTGAGGTTGGTAGGTTTGGATCTAACCTTAAAAGTGGGTGGTAAAAACTTAAGGACAAGCAGTTGTTAAGGTATGCGAGCCAGGTGATTAAGCTCTGCCCTAGTGTTGAGTAACGAAAAAGCCACTGGACATGAGACAAGAACTCAGGGGATGTAACTAACTACTCTGTGAGACTCTGGCCAAAGCTGCAGGGATGGATGGATTCTGGGGGTGTTTAAGGAGGAGTGAGGTGAGACACAGCCAAAACCCACAAATACATAGACAAGGGTGCTTAGGAGCTTTTGGGGAGCAGAGTCTTGCCAGGGCTACACGGAGTGCAGACATAGCAGCAGCAGTAAGACCAGTTAAGGCTGAGATTACATGAGCAGCTACACCAGAAATACAATATTTGAGCTCAAATATGACAAAACTGGGGCCAGTAGAGAGAAACAGTTAGGTGCAGATTGTTTATCTGTGAAGAGACAAAAGCAGAGAAAGAGCCAGCATGCTAAAATAGAAAAGCAGTGGAATACGAAGTGGGAATAAACTTGAAGCCTGACCAGCTGGAGAGGAAAGCACAGGGCAGGGCCATCAGTGCTACTGAAGTCCATGTGACATTATGGTGCTTCTATTTCTGCAGGAGCTGTTAAAGGTGCAGCTCCCTGTTTGTGCTTATCTCTTCACACACAATGTGTGTATGGGTTTACACATTAAGCCCTGCTCATGGATGGACCCCAAAATGGAAAAAGCAGCAGCCTTACATCCAGCAGTCCAGGAAAGGAGAAATCATCCGGTCTAAAGGACTAGCAGATGTGTTTTTCTTTTAACAAAAAGTGTCAAAAGTAATTAAAATAATCCTAGTAGATAATATAGATAATATAGGGCAATAGAGATAAAAACAATAGAGCTCTATGAAAAGCAATAAGGCTCCATTAAACCTTGTTCAGGCTGCTACAGACAACCATGCATTAGTTACCAGCTGTACATAACTATTTTGTCAAAGTATCTATTTCAGTGACAATTCCCCATTAAAGGGATAAATGGGAGCACTGTTGTGATGGATTCAACTAGTTGGCTCTGTAGATATGTGTACATCCAGAGGTTAGAAACAGGCACTGTTCTGACTGGAGCTCATGTCTTCCCAAAGCTGACACACTTGAACTGGATTGAAACTCCCTCCCCCTATCTCATGTACTCATAACATTTGCATTAACTCGCAACCTAGAGTTGAGAAACTATAAATCTTGATACCCAGATATAAGTAAATAAATGAATAAATATTATACAGATATAAAATTTATGTGCATGTATGTAAACTCACTATGTATTCTTTTTGGGCCAAATCAAAATGCACACTTTCTTACCAAGTAATATGTATTTCCTTTGAAAATAGCATTCAGGCCAATAAAAAACATTTTATTTAAGTGAAAGTTATACTGTTCATTTTAGCATTGTTCTTCCTTTTCAAATGTCATTGCTACTTTGAAATGATTAATTTCTGAAATAGAATTCCCATTGGAAGACGAAGAAGCTAAAAAAATTGTAGTAAACATCAGTCTTTGGAAATTTTAAAGGTTTTCTTCTTCAGGTTTTTGACTATGGTTATTCATAGAATAGAATCTGGAGCCATATAGGTTGGAAAAGACCTCCAAGAACATTGAGTCCAACTATTACAAATTCCCTCAAACTGAATCTTGTAAATAGTCTAAGTCCCTCACAAATTGTCACTCCCCCTCCCAAATTTCTCTCTAACCTCAAAAAACCCATTCCCTGTACCACCTGTTTATCTGCAATTATCTGCCGGGCAACAAAGATAGAAACTTCCATTAAGTGCAGATCATTTGACATCAGGCAGATGCACAATACACTGCACATCTTGTTTGGGGTGGTTTTATAAATAGCAGTGAAATTTTACTCCCCAGCCCAAATGCTAAAGCTGGTCCAGTTGTAATTAAATCTAGCCTTTTGTTCACACTGATCAGGTTTCCAGACTACACCAGCTTCACGGACTGATATTTTTATTCAATGACCAGGTTTAGATAGGCAGGAACTTCTGATCCTCCTTGTCCTAAGGGACTGCTTTAGTTTCATACAAACACAACCTTTGAAAGAAAAGCATAAAATAAGTTTTTGCTGGAAAAGGCTGGTGAAAGCCAATTCCCCTGTGTAAATAAAGGGTAAAGACCAAGTTATTTCATTCTTTTGAGAAACATTTTGCATCTGTTTCAGGTGCATCTGCCAGGAGAGATAATTGTAAATGCAAACACTTTGCAACATTGACAATGATATTATTTAGAAAATGCTGTAACACAGACAGGACAATAGCTTGGAAAATCTGAAAGGAAATTGCAGTGATCAAGAATGGAAGAAAAGTTATTCTTTATTGCAAATGTGCATTTTCTGTGGCTAAATATCCTCTTGAAATTGTCTTAGCTCCGTAGCCAGTGCCCATTCGTTTGTATTAAAAAGTAGGTAATAAAGAATTTAAATAACAATGATAACATTATTCTTCTTTAAATTTAAACTCCTTCAGCAGAAATAATGAAGACTTTTCTTACAGAGAATAGCTGTCTGGGCAGGCAGTAAGGTACAGGGCAATGCTACAGCTGCATGATAGGAATGGCATTGCTTTGCAGATTTACTGCACTGCAGGCTAAGCAGCCAGAGCAGAAATGCAAACGGCCGTGTAGGTGAGCAGGTGAGATGTGACATTGACCAGACACTTTAAAGATAGTTTACAAAAAGAGACAGGATTGGTATGACCTTCTCCTGACTCTCATGTTATTTATTCTGTAATGACGGGTTAATGATTCTCTATAGCAACCACCCCAGATTGGTTCAGGAATATCTGCAGCTCCCGAGAGACTCACTTGAAACAACCCCTCCCTTTATGTAATCATTCATCTTATCTCAGAGTGGCATGAGACAGTGAGGTAGGCTATAGAATAAATATGATAGAGACTTCATTGCTTGTGTCTTCATTCCCAGGAAAACCTGGCTTCTTGGGGTACAGAAGAAGCAGCACTGGGAAGGTAAAGGAGATCAAGAACTGACAAGAAAAGGAAGGGGAGGCAGAGAGAAGAAAAGGTGTGTGGCAAATGGAGATATTTATAGTGGCTTTATGGCCTTCTGCTTCAGGGGGTAATTTTCTGGAAAGTGTCTTTGATGAGTCCCAGAGTCAGCCAGGGCTTAAAGCTGGACCTGTCGACATCTCCTTCTTAAACAGAGGGCCCCAAAAACACCAAAGAGGCTTGACAAATGTAGACCTAACTTTTATAAGAATATGAAGGTGATCCTCAAACTCTGTAAAACAGAGAAGCCACAGAACTGTTTAGTAAAATGCAAAACAATTTGAAACAAATCCTCTCAGCTGATCTCTCCCATAGAGAGGCCCCTTTCTTCCTCCCTTCCCTCTACAAGTTCTGGGTTAAGGGCCTTCTTGTTCCTCATCATTCTGACCCCTGGTTCTGTGTTTGTCCCAGTAGCTCCCAGTGTGTGCAGTAGCCCATTTCTCTCCTGGTTTGCCCAATCCTGCTCTGTTGCTCTCCTGGAAGAAATAACCTTGCACCAGTCTGGAATGCAGCATCCTCACCTCCTGCCTCAGCCACGTTCAGTGAAAGGACATAACAGACATTGAACATTGATCCCAGCATTCTCTGCAACTCTTCCTGGGCTGCAGGGAATCCCAGCAGGGTGCTGGGCAAAGGGTGCCTCCCATCCATCTTAGGGATGCTCCCTGCATGAAGCACATGGCACAGGGAGCCCTGAGCCCCATGGAGGAAGGGTTGGAGTCCAGCTGGGATGTGCTGCACAGCTGACACATCACCCAACACCTGCAGGTAACCAAATCCTGCCCTTCTCTCCATGAATAAGTAACATGAATGCAGCATTTTCTTTCCCTGTCTTTGCTCTATCCAGCTGATTGCAGTTGAATAAAAAGAGTTTCAGCCTCTGGATTTTGTTTTCTTGGTCATTTTCATGTTCTTTTTCTGAGTTTTTGAGAACTTGCTGTTGAGAAATTGCTGTTGCAGAACATGCCCAGAGGTGTGACCATATTTATTTTTAAATTTCTCAGTTTGTGAGGCAGGAAGGACTTCTCCAGTTGTATATTTTACCTCCATATGTAGGATAGTCTACAAAGAGATTTATAGAGAAGAAGCTGTATGTATAAACCCCAATGATTTATTTTAGAAGGCATTCATTAAAAATGAAAGTGTATAGAAGTATTAAGTGCAAATAATTTACAAGAGCACATGCACATAAAATCAAATAAGGATTAGAAATCTTTCTTAAGGTGTCCTATATTGTGTAATGAACTGGAACAAAAGGAAAATTTTAAAATGTTAATTTTGTGGACTAAGATATTTGGCAGTATTGTCTGTCTTACACCAAGAAATCTCTTACCACAGGAGCAAAGCCTATCAGCACTGAATCATGAGAGACAGTGTGGTTTTTTGTCCAAATTAAGATAATTATAAAATATTATCACCCTTTCCCATTAAAAAAACCAACCAAACACATATTTATATATATGGGCATATTCAAACATTTCACTGCTTTAAATATGCCCCAGCCAGAAGAAATTGCTAAATTTGTTGTTATTAGGGTAGATTTTATGTCCATCACCGGCCACAAAATGTCATCTAATGCACTTCTTATGGTCATCCATATGTTGTTTGGGACAAATATGATCCAAATACATTGGGTCCAAGCCCATTGCATGTGAGGAGAGAAAGACAACTTTCTCTTCCTCATCTCTATCTGAGGTCCAAAGCATGTGATAATAATTTTGGGATATTGCAGGAGCCATAATACTTATAAGGACAGAATTCCTTATTTTGACCCCTGCTCTTAAAGGAATCACTGAGGATGCTCAGAAAGCCTACATTTCTGTGGGCACAGCATATAAATAACGGCATGAAAAATCTCAAATGCCTCTCTCAGAATCTTTGTACATGAACAATCAGCCATAAGACAAGCAAAAATGAGAGTGAATTTTATATGACAAATAGGACTGCAAGTTACTTATATAGTGGTACAAAAGCCTTATATTTTATTTTTTTTTTTAGTTTCAAGCCTTTCCTCAAAAGGAAAGGGACTAGCAACAACACACAGTTTAATGTCACATGGAGGAACTGTATAAGAGTAATTAGAAAGACATCAGTTCTTTTCATATTCATGGGGTGTTCTCCAAGCTCTGAAACAGCCTGGAGGTAGACAGAGGGGCTGAAGCTGCCCAGGCTTCATGGCTTGTATATAAATATTGAGATTATCACATCTTAGAGTTTCTTCTTCCCACCCTGTGTGAATTTACACTTCTCATCATTCAGCTCATAAATTTTCCTGTTGATAAGGATGCCGTTACAGCACTGGATTGTAAAGGGGGGAAAGAATTCAATTGCCTAAATACTGAAGTGGTGCTATAGACATGCCAGGTTATCCAAAACATTCCCATGGAGCTGCTAGATATGACTGATCAACTTCTGGGACAGCAACTCAAACCCAAATGGGATATCCCAGGAATCTTCTATTACACTAGACAACTAAGTTTAAGCACTAGAAGCCCATCCTGTAGGACACGGGTAAGAAAGATGCAAAATGGTTTATCAGGCATGCCTCAAATGCTGCACCAGTTTTGGCTAGCTGCAAAACTCTCTTTAGCACAAGAAGTAACTTGACACAATTTTTTGGAATGAATTTGATACCAAAAAGATACAAGATTTCTTCTTCCTTTTATTGCCAATAATCTCATCTGGAAAATAAATGATGAAATATATTCTTTATGGAAGGAGACACTCTCTGCCAGGAGGTGAGTCAGTATGTTTAAGAACAAATTTTTCCTCTGAAGTGAGTCAAGGGGGACAATATTACCAAAAAAAAAAATGCTGCAGGCCATGCCAACAGTGAAGTTCTGTGAATTCATTTCCTTTCACCAAAGTTCACTTTAAAAATAAGATTGGATTTCTGAGGCTAAATCATGTATTCCTTCTTCTCAGAGTGAAGACTCTTTGAAAGAAAGAATGCTGGAGCTCTTAATTTGTTCTCGAGTTTGCGCATTTCAGACAAAGTTCCTGCTTTCCTTTCCTTCAATTAAATGCATTCATTTTGGTCACTCCCCCTTTCCTCCATCCTTTCAATGTGTCCCAGTAACACATCCCAATAATTCCAGAAAAAAATATCTCCCAAGCAAATATTTTTTTCAAAAACATAATAGAGAATAAAGTAGGGAGACAGGAGTGTTTCATTGATATTAAACTCCAAATCTATGCAAATTGATGAATTGTCTGACTAGAACTTTTCTGAAATTGGTGGCAACTACAGAGAGTGCCTGGTAAATAGTAAGACACCTGCACCATATGAGGACAGCAGAAGCCTGTAATTCAGAGATTGCTGGTAGCTGAATTAAAAATTTTGTTGTTGTTATTAAAGGGGTTTTTTATTAAATTGTCATCTGTGAATATATAAATCCAAGTAACATTGAATGTTTCTATAGAAAATTTGTCTTAATTTCACAACATGGTTAATTATATTCTGGTAGTGGACCAATATAGAACAGCAACTTTTCACATTTTTACAATACGCAAAATGGCCAAATAATCAATATTACAGCAGAATTACAGCACAGGTGTTGTGCAGTTGACCTGTATATGTACAGAAATTCCATTTACAGAATTATAGAATGGTTTGGGTTGGAAGTGACCTTAAAAATCATCCAGTTCTAACCCTCTTGCCACGGACAGGGACACCTTCCACCAGACCAGGTTGCTCAGAGTTCTATCCAACCTGGCCTTGAACACTTGCAGGGATGTGACAGCTGCATCTTCTCTGGACAGCCTGTTCTAGTGCCTCACCACCCTCAGTGAATAATTTCTTCCTAATATCTAATGTAAACCCACCCTCTTTCAGTGTGAAGCCATTCCCCCTTGTCCTGTCACTATATGCCCTTATGACAATTGTTACATCAGACATGGGATTTTTCCACTTTTCCCATGTGTAAAATATGATCCTTTTTAAGAATAATCTACAGATGTAATCCACAGATTTATCACATACTATTTTTAGAGACTTATGTCTGTACCCCACATGGGCTATTGTAGCTAACAGTGCAAGGCGCAACCAAAAGCTATTGCATGATATTTTAATTTATGGGCAGAACGGTGGCATGTGTAGGTTAGCAAGTAATATCATCAGTAGTGTGCAGTTAGTTTTGATACAGATCCATTAATAACTAAATTATAATGGTGAATTATTTCATTTTAGTTGGTACTTAGTAACAGCTCGTCTGTGCTAAGCAATGTTTGAGTAGATGGTGCTGAAGCATGAGACTTATATTTTGGTCTGTCTAAAATCCATCCTGATCAGAAACTGGAAACATTTCCTTGTTCAAATTTTCATTCCTATTGCAGAATTGCTAAATGTCCATCTGTAATTTTTCCACAGTATCAACTCACCTAATTACCAATGAATAAGAAATCACTACCCTTGGAGGTTAATGAGATGTTTTACAGACCACAATTGCAGAGTGTTCATTTCTATAGGAAGATAGAAAGCACTGTAAAAAATTATAAAATTGTACTTCAGATATAGAGAACAATTTGTTTTGGGTTTTTGAAAATGAAAAGCTGAGACTGCTGTCATCTGTATCCATCTGTGGTGTGTCTGCCGCCTTAGCTGGTCACTGAAGATCATTTTTTGGTCACTGGAGAGAGATATGTCATTACTGTGATTCATCTGACCTTTTTTGGATGTGTGTGATGAGTTGAATTGCACCCTTGGAGTGTCCAAGTTCTGTGAAGTGACCCCAGTGTCACCAGGCAGGTGCAAACACCTGCACTCTGAGTGTCTGCTTCAAACATGAATTCCTCCCTCTACAAAACCTTATTTGCTAGTGAACCTGTTCCTTAATACTCTATGGGGTTCTGAGTGCCCCAACTGACCTGAGACTGCCATAACAGCTAGATTAGTCTGGTGATAAAGAGGACCAGGTCTCCTCATATTTCCTTTTCATCATAATTTAGTGTCAGATTTGCATACTCGTTTCCCTGCCTTTGTTTTATTTCCCCTGGTGTTTTCAGAGGTGAGAACTGCCCCTCCTACGGGTGTCATCCGACACCAAAATTTGAGATGAAGGTTTCAAAAATACATTTAGTAAATAATTTGCTGGATTTTTTTAAACTTTGCTTTCCCAAGAGTAAATCTCTGGATTCAGAGTGGGAAGATGTAGATTCGTATCCCTCGAGCTGTCCTTTGCCTGCTGGGAATTTCAGCACTGTGGAGGGAGATGTGTCCTTTTCACTTGGTTCTGCAATTAGCACATCAGAAACAAAAGAAAAAGCAGAAGCCTGGAGGCAATGCTGCTTGAATACTGCAACATATCTAGGTACAGATCATAGAATTGGTGCTAAAATCTCCTCTTAATGTTCAGGGCCATTGACTCAAGTAGTCTCAGGAATGGTAGGGATGGTAGAATGACTGTAAAAAGACTGAGTTTTGTCTTCTAAAGAATTTTATTCTGATTTATGAATTATGTGGCTTTAAAAGGCTTAAAAATTAACAGATTTTCTTTTTAATTGAAAGTGTCTTGCGATATAAATTTTTAGCAGGGAAAAATAAGAAAAAAATTACATGCTTTATTTTAAGAGGTTACAGCCTCAAACTAGAAAAATTTTGTTGAGAACTAGAATTCTTCTCTATTTAAATTTTTCATCCCAAAACAGCTTTGTGGAATTTTTCTCTTTATATACAGACTGGAATTTTCAACAAAAACATCTCTGACTACATCTGTTCTTATATCTTGGAGCATGGCTTTTGATTGTTCCAAAGAGATCTGTGACTCCTAAAACACTTGTGCCTGATCTCTACAACAAAAATCGTGAAAACTTATCCAAATTACATAACTATATGAATGTAAAGTGATTTAAGTAAGCTAATTCGTATACACATTGATTTCCTAATAATATGTATTTACATTGCTTCTTTAAACCATTAAAAATTAATTTGGAATTAATTTCCTGCAATCTCTCATGCAAACAAATTCTTACAGAAAGAGGTGATTGCTTCTCTTTGAGTTGGTATGTAACTAATCTAGCTGCCTAGACATTTAGCATGCAGTCACTTGTGACAGATTAAAAATCTTTAAAAGATACATGGACAAAAGCAGCAAAGATATGAGTTTTATCTGCCTATGTTCTGCATAAAAATACTGTCCCAGTGCTTGCCACATTTCAGTAAATACTGGCTAAGCCCAATGGTGAGGTAGCATGGCCATGGGCCACCTCTGCCCACGCTCTAACCTGCAAAGCCTGTAAAGTGTAAGTGTTCAAGAAATTATGGGATGTGGCGCTTGATGCTGTGATTTAGTTGACGTGGTGGTCTTTGGACAGAGGTTGGACTCTATGATCTTGGAGAATTTTTCCAAACTTAGTGATTCCATCATTCTGAAGGTCGTTTAGAGGAACTGGTGCAGGTTCTGTCCTACACTAAGTTTAGGATCAGGGTGGTGAGGCACTGGCACAGACTGCCTGAAAAAGCCGTGGTTGCCCTTTCTCTGGAAGTGTTCAAGGCCATTGCCCTCTTCCTTTGGAAGGTCGTGCCTCACAGAGTGTGACAACAACTCAGCATTTCAAAAAGGTGGTGTTGCAAGCAGTATTTTTACTCCTCACCTTGAGTTCTCTGAATGGAAGATGATTGCATTGTTAGAACCTTCTGTGCTGACTATTTTTTCTTTTTGCTGAAGGGAGAGGCAGTCTTGGTGCTTCTGAGGACAAGCAGCAAACACCAGTTTCTTTCTCCTGTGTCACAGTTTCTCAGGCAAAAAGTGTAATTTTGTCATAATAGGCAATTTAGGTTTTCATTGCCAAGAAGAATGAACACATCAATGGATGGCTTTTCTAGGATTGTCTCTGCAAAGGTTTATGTAAGTACCAGTTTGCAGCATCCCTAGCAGAGCAAGGCCCAGCATCATCAGAAACATCTGGTGATTTCGGAGCTTTGTGTGTTTTTGGCACCAGCAACTGGAGCAAGTGCAAGTGCAGATGGCAGTGTGCCAACACCAGTAAATATCAAGCCAGGCGAACTGGTGAGTAGGATGATGGGGCCATAAGCTGGTGGGATGTGTGTGTAACTGGGAATGACAGCTGAGTGTGATGGGACCTGGCGCAGTTTGTCCAGAGAAGTTGTGAATGTCCCATCCCTGCAAGTGTTCAAGGCTGGGTTGGATGGGGCTCAGAGCAGCCTGCTCTAGTGGAAGGCATCCCGTGGCAGGCGGGTTGGAACCAGATGAAGGTTGTGTACAAGGCAAGCCATTCTATGATTCCACGATTCTATGATTCCATGAGATGGCTACAGGAAGGACTGGGGGAACAAGCCAACTGCTGCAGAGAGGGGGAAAGTGGGAAACTGCTGATCCAGTGGCAGGTTCTAGGCAGACTGGGTCAACACTGAGTGCATCCACACTGTATATGTCTATACATAAAGATTTTTTCCATCTAATGGACTTTCCACGTGCCAGAGAACAGAGTGAGACCTTTGGTGCTGTTTGTGTTCATCTAAACACTTAATTTGCCAGAACATGCTGTTTCACGGGACCGAGCAAGGTCACAGGGGACACAGCCCAGACTGGCTCCTGGCTGGACCTGGGGACATGGAGGTCCAGCTCCTCACCTTAATTGGGCTATAAATTTCAGCAACCCCTGAAAGTTTGCCCATAAATTTGGCTGAACTTTTCAGGTGCTTCTCCCTTCTTTTGGACAGGTAATTCTCAGAGGCAGAATGAGTCTCCTGTGGTTTCTGTGACTTTACTGAAGCAATGATGGTGTTTCTGAAGATGCCTTTCCCTCCTATCAGATGTGTGCTCACAGGCAGCAGAGCAGAGAAGGAATGCTGAACATTTTTCAAGCTTTCAGAAACTGGCTTGAACACCACATCCTGTTCTCCTTGGCTTGCTATCCATTTGCAGTGTATCTGAAGATTTTTTTACCCTTCATTGACTCTGATGGGTCCAAATTCTCTTGGATCTGTTCTTTCCATATATCCTCCAAAGGATCTTTGTCATTCTGGATCAGCTCAGATCTACAGCTCAGTGTCCTCTCTCCTTTAGACCCCTTCCAGACGTGTAAAAGACATTTTTGGAACCCCTACCAGACAGCCTCTTTGTCTGACAGGAGCCTTCCAAAATCTCCCACAAAGCTCTACTTTCTTGCAAATTATTTACCATTGAGCCTGCTGAAAAAGAAAAAAACCCTCAAGAAATTGTCCGTTGCTTATCACGCTGACCAAGAAAGAAAATGTTTCCTTGTGTTGTTCTGTCTCTTTGCATGAGGCTGTTTTCTCTTGCCTTACACTTTACATACAAGCTCTGAGAGACAGAGACTGTCATTTTAATCTGTATTTTTCAGTACTTAGCACAATAGCTCATGACGAGGCCCCTAGGCATTACAGTAACATAAACAGCAGTAACAAAATAAATATGATGGCTATTCCTAAGGCGTGGCTTGAAAAAACTACCTGGTCACTCCACTTGTCTGGACCTTTATTCATTCAAGGTCAAGGAGGTGAAAGAGCAGAGCTTTCTCAGTAAAATCTCTCAACCTTTCCTAACCTGAGTAATTTCTGCAAGTTCTTTTTATTGTTACTTGTCACATTACAGTTCCGCACAGTTAAAAAATATTGTAGAAGCTACAGTTATTATAGTTATTAACATTTTATGGCCTTGTTATTCATACCTTAAGCTCCTTAAAATGAAGTGGTGCATTTTAAGAGAGCAGCATGTATTTAATTGATTCCACTGTAAAAAGGTTGTCCTACTTCAGTGGTTTCAAGTCTTTTTCCTTGGGTTTTGCTTCTATTAATGATGACAATATCAATTTTATCTCTTTAAGAGAAGTGATACAAAGCAGTTCAGATTTTCTTGCTGTGCTATCTACCTGTCCTCGGTTTAAACATTTTTCCCCTCTTTCATAATCAAGCACCATGGAAAGATTTGCAGTGTTCTGAGCAACCTGTTAATGCACATATCTATGTCTGCTTTGGAGTACTGTGTCACGGATCCATTGGCAGTATAATTGTTCTTCAATTATGTGCCTTTGTGATAGTGTGAGTACATATCCTTGGAGAACTACCAGGAAGTTGCTGGTGTCCACCAGAGAAGTTTCTCTTACCTAACTTTCAAATGCCTGTAGAACAGATGCTTTTATCTACAGTGATTTCTTTAGTATCTGCTTGCAATTTCTGTACAGAAACAGGGCTGCTCACTGGAACAACCTTAGGAATATAGAGGTTCAGCCTCCCTCTAGATATGCCCTGTCTTCTCCTTTACTTTTGTGGGAATCCTAGAGTAAAATAGTTGAGGAGATAATCCCACTTAGGTCTTGTGTGATGGCAGCTTCTTTGTATGACAAAATTCCTCTGTGTCGAGACCCAAAGTCTGAATTTTTAATCAAACATTTCCCTTCAATTTTGTCCTTTTTCTCTATCAGAGGACAGGGACCACCTTATTCTAAATGCTTATATACAGATGCAAGCCCAGAAGTCTATTCACCACTGTGGATTGTAATCACTGGAACATTAAACTAAACCATTCTGGTCACTCAGAAGTATTGAATAGCAGTGTCCTTATCTATTCTGACTGAAAGAACTTCAGACACCTGCACTTGGACAATGTAAGCTTATATTTCTATGAGATCACGAAGGTCAAAACCAAAGAGAATGAAAAAAAACGTATGCAATTGAATTACAGAGCAGTGATAAAGTCAAAGTAGTGTATGTTCACTTTATCTTTCCCAGACTGCATGAGTCATTACAATTTTGATACTTCAGTGCCCTGGCAGAGATTGATGGAATAGGAAATGGCTACTCATATATTCATTTTCATAAAAGAGGGCAACAAGAAAGGAAGGCAGTGCAAATGCAAACCCTTCTTTTCTACATCACATAGCCATACACCTGGCACATTGCTGCTCTGTTGGCAGCTGCCACTGTGGACAAAGCCAGGAGCTGCTGCCAAACGCACTGAGTCCAACAAGGTGTATTGTAACTTGTGCAACACAGGTAGCGTGTCAGGACAGGGTCTAGAAGGTCATGTAACATCTGTCTGCATGTTCCAGTTGATCTCAAACCCGCAAACACACTCAAAGATTTAAAAGATGTGAATGTGTGGCATGGATATGACTTAGTGGTGGACTTGGCAGTAGTGGATTAATGCTTGTACTCGATGATCTTAAAAATCTTTCCCAATGTAAAAAATTCTATCATTCTGTGATTCTAAATGCAGTATTTTTGCAATCTGCGATGCATTGTATTATTTATGCAGCTTTATTTTTTCAGGAAAAGTTAAATAATTTAACATTATTTTACCACTAGTTCTCTTTTTCTCAAAATAAAAAGAAATTTTTAACTCCAGCTGAAGTATTAGATATTTTCCTTGTTCTTCTTCAAGGGTATTGCATAAGCACATGTGGGTCAAAGAAGAGAGATGCTAGGAAGAAAAGTGTCTGCCAAATATTTTTGAGCAATGGATTAACATTATTCAAATTCCTTTTAAAGAGCAGTCCTTCCCCCCGCAGTTTCTTCTTGACAGGTGTCAGTTGATGAAGAGATGAGTGCGGGGGTGGGTGTTCTTATCTAAAAGGATTTTAAATAATGTTACTGACATTATTTGAATAAAAATTACTGTCTAAGTAATGTTATAAGGAGTTTTGTCTTTTAAAGTGTATTCAATTATGTTACATTTCTCAGTAGCCTCACCTTTCATACTCCCTTCCCCTGCTATGTGGGACCTGTGTATTTGCATTTTCCTGGGGGATAAGATGCCATCATGGCACATGATGGGGCACTGTTATCCGATGGAACATTTCACAAGCATTGGTCTATGGAGAGACCAGTGAGCTTCAAGAGTCTGAAGTGCTGCCTTGGTTTGCTGTGAACCTGTGACAGCCCAGCAATTGTGTGGCTCTGGAGATACTGGGGTCTTAAAACATTGGCTGTGAGTGATTGGATTTGTACTGTCCTTTAGGAAGAGCTGAGAAGTGGCAGAGGTTTCTGGCAAAGAATTTAAAGCGAACTGAAGACCACCATAGTTTTGCTCTGTGCATTTTCTCCCCCTGCATTTCGTTCTGATCTATAATAAAAATAATGAAAATAATAATATTTAAAAAGTTTAAAAAAGGAAGAAAAAAAGAGTGATTTTCAGTCTCTTTGAGTGGCCCTTTTGAAATTAAAACTAATAGCATGGTTTTTTTTTTCTTAAACTTGCCTTAAAATTAGGAATAAGAAACCCATGATTCGTCCATTGAATTTATTTGTGCATATCTTTTGAGATGTCAGCCAAGAGACTGGCATAGCTTTATTACAGAGTGGCAGATGATATGTTTGAGGAAAATTCTACATTTTAATAACTGCTCAAAACTAGATGCTGTTGTTGATAAACACAAGGATTGTGTTCTGCTCAACCCTTTACAAGGAATAACGTGAGAAATGGGGAAAGTAAGAATAAGATTTGATTTCTATGTTGGATTCTGCTGGTAACTATTGTAGAATAGATCATCGTAGAAGAGTTTAGGTCTAGTTTCCATAGTATCTGTAAACTGATGCAGCAGTGTTAGTGTTAGAGGTGCTTGGAGGAGGACTTCAAGCTAAGATTAAAATATTTTTCCTAATAAGGGTTTCCAAAACTTCAAATGCTTGGAACTGGGAGTATTTTTCAGAAAGTATTCATGTCCTGTATATTGGAGGGGGAAAAAAAAGGCATTATATATTCCCTAATGGAAAGAATATAGGATTTTCTAGATATTTCCTATCAATTTATATGCAAAGTATATAGTCACATAATTGTGATGGCTCGCGACTGAAAACAGTTTTTTGCTGAATATTTGAGAAATATTGGTATAAGTAGATGTAACTTAAAAAAAACCCCAAAACGAAGATTTAGCAAAATTATTCTTCAATAATAAAAATTCAGGGAAACACTGAAAACCTAAGATGCTAAAAAAACCCCAAGACATACAAAAGCCCCATCTTTTTATAACTTGGATCACTAAAGTAAATTTTCTAGATATGTGGAAGAATACTTCAGCCCCTAAAGAAGGAATTCTTCATTGTGTATTTCTTTGTTCTATATTGAATGATTCTGTGAGAAAAACAACCTGTTAGTACTCTTTCTGTTCCATAAGCTGAACTTATTGGAGGTTTAGAGGTGCTGTTCCATTTTATTAACAATATGCTGGCTGGCTGTGTAAACAGATCAAAAATTATTTCTGCATGCTTTGTGTGATTTAGAGATTTCATTTTAATACATATGCAAATATTTATCATATAAATGTGGGGGGAAAGAGGTTCCTAGATCTGCTGTGGTATTCTCTTAGACAAACAACCATCTAGGCAGGTAAATATGCTATGATATGGCCAAGGAAGAAGACAGTGGACAGAGCAATAAACAGAATCTGGAACTTTGTGTTTGAAAGAAGCAGACCTAGTGCCTCTTTTTCTCCACAAAGGTCCATACAGGATAAGTTTTTCTAGGTGACTGAGAAAGCTGAGATGACCCCAATGTGCTCTAAAATGTAGAATTATTTTTGGAAATTTTACTTCATCTTTTCATCCTCACTAATGATTATTTATATAGCATTCTATCTTTGTGAAGTTCTCTTCAGATATGACGAAAAAGACATGATCTCTGTCTCAATCAAGAATAAAAACAAGACATGAAGGAAAGTGGGTGGGGGAAAGGGTTTATAACCAGTCAAGGTAATTGGCTGGCAGTTGCATACAAATTTCAGAACATAAACTTAGAATCAGAACAGAGAGGAAAAGAGGAATAACTTGAGTTAAGTGCTAAAAAAGACATTTGAAAGTAAGGAAAATAACTCCCAGCTCAACAGAAAAGAGCACGCTACAAAAATGTACATGAAAAGAAATGGAAGACTTGGGACTCTGAGTTTCTAATAGTCTGCACATCTTGCTAGGTCCCAAAATTGTCAGAAGACTGGGATAAAAAGTTGGACTTCAGATCCTTACATCCTTCCCTTATATTTTTCTCCACTCCACTGCTTGTGTTTACATGTCTTTCTTGATATCTAGTGCCTGGAAATGTAAAAGATGGGCAGCAAGACAGACAGTGTCTAAGCTGTGATTCTGTGATAATTCATATATTTTTGATCCCAGCAGATCCCAGAGAATAAAAGGAAAGCAAATGCTCTTCTCTGAATGTTGTCACACACAAGGCACCAATATGAATCTGCTCTATGCTGTCTTCCTTTGGAAAAAGTTGCTAGCAAGAGATCAGCAGATCAGCAGATCAAAGGTTTGGCTTCCTTTCAGTGTAAATTTGGAAGAAAAATTTAGGGATACATCACAAAGAGAAATCTCTTTGGTCACTCCATCCAGCTCTTTGTACACTCTCATTCACAGGATCTCTTTTCTGAACATAAGCTGTATTTTGAAATTGGCTCAGAGGTAATTTCTCCCCTATTTGTCTGGGTCTAGATTTTTTCTAGTATTTGGGTTTTCTTCATAGCTTCTGTTTCAACCACTGTTATGTCCAGTTTATGACCATTGTAACCTGTGGTTCTAGTTCTTCTTCTCTGATATTTCCCCATCCAGTGTATGTACACAGGGAAATCATAAAGTGGTCTCTTGCATTAATGGAAGTTTCTCATTTTCTAGATGTTCCAGATAGACCACTTGTACGGCAGACTATGCACACGCTCCTGCTCGAGTTTATATCTGCAGGTGACGTCTTTTAAAGACTTTTTCTGTAGCACAAACACTTTGTTACTCTTGCAACACACACCTTCCTGTAAGTATCATATTACTCATCCTATCTTCTTGCTCTTCCAGCACTTAAGAATCTTTTCCTCACTTTTCCACAGAAGAGTGCAGTTATGGTGACATGTGCATTTTTCATCTCTACACTGCACTGCTGTTTTTCATTGCATATATTGCTGAATGGAAGAAAATAATGTACAGTCTCAGCTGGTTACTGACCTCCCCCATGTATCAAGATGAGCTATAAACATATCTGTTGCTCCCTTGGCTTTCAGTGAACTCTGCTCTTCAAAGCAGTTCATAGATAAGGCTTCAAATACCTTAGAGATTCGCCTTCTAGGTGCCTCAGCAACTGCTGGAATAATTTCTAACTATTTAAGCATAAGTTATGCAGGAGGAAGAAAAAAAATCCTTTCAGCAGAGCTGAACAGGTTGACTGCACTTCCAGAAAACATCAGCACTGGATTGAACCGACTGCATCAAGAGGCTTCTGGCTTGATTAAAACTTCCATAATAAACAGAATTGAATTTGTGACAGCTATCTCCACATAAAAATCATCCTATCTGGAAAAGAACTTTGTTCATCAATCAGCTGCTAAACACTGATATATTCTAATGATGGTAACCACAAGAAAGAGAACAGAAGTACAATATAGACTCTCCTCACTAGAGTACCAATCACAGAATTTTTGCTTTTCAGATCAGTGCATTTTATTTTAAGCAGAAAGAACATGAGTATTATTGTAGTCCATGACATTTTCAGGGATGTCCAGAATGAATATTTTTAAAAATCAAAATAAAACTTCTCTGGAGTCCAGTTGGTGTTTATTAAGCTGTTCCATTAAAAAAATTGCTTGGACCTTTTCTTGTGTTTACAAGATGAAAATGAAGGAAGATACATAGCCAAGCAGGAAGGAAAGGAAAAAAGGAATTAATAAATTCTCATGTTAAAATAAATATGCTTTGAAAAAGATTTTTTTCCTTTTTTATTAGACCAAGACATTCTCTGTAAACTGCGGTCTCACAGGGTGATATCTGGAGGGAGTTTCAGGGAATTTTTAACAACATGCTGTATATTTTCTTTGATTATACCTAACAAAAGATGGGAAAGTAAATAACTGATCAGTAATGATCATGTGGTGCTCACTGCCACAAAACAGCCTAGCTGAACACTTAGCAGGATTCCCAAGGACATGCACTGTGCTGCAACATGGAGTGGTGGAAGAGTCAACTAGTGTGCACAGATGTTTGCAAGAATGCTGCCTACAACCCAACAAAAAATATGAAAGGTAAGGGCGTCAGGTTTTTTTCCTACCTCCCCGTGCAGGGGCAGCAAGGAGAGCCCCACAGCCAGTGTGTGCATGTGCCAATGCACACAGGTGGGAATTAAAGTGACTGCAGGTGCTGCTGTGGGTACACAGAGTGGTGCCCACACATCCCCAACAGGAAGGATTTGAAAATAGGGAAAACAGCTCTGAGAAGAGGGATATGTGCTTGTAACTACCATGTCCTGGGAGAAACTGTGTGCGCTCAACCCAGGGAAGGTGGTGGGGTCACCATCCACAAAGGTGTTTAAAAGACACCTAGCTGTGGTGCTCAGGGACATGGTTTACTGGGTTAATGATTTAACTTGATAATCTTAAAGGTCTTTTCATCCTAAACCTTTCTGTCATTCTATGGTTCTATAACTCTGTGTCTGCATGGGTGTGTATGGGTGTGATTAAAACTTTTAGGGAACAGTTAGGGGAGGATGTCTCAAAAAACATGGGTGTTCACTAGGATTTTGCAAGTGTCAGGTGCTGTGGTTTATTTGTGCTATTGCTGAATTGATCCTGACTGTAGAGCTCACTGATTGAGAGATAACGATGTGTCATTAATGAATCGACATTACTCCTTGATACTGATTTGATTTAAACCACATGAATTGAGCAAGGTTTTCTTTCCCTGCAACACATAGGAAAGGAGGCATTAGTTTTAAGGCACGATAATGAACTAATCTTGAGGCAAAAATAAAATCTAAAGAGAATGTGCAGGTGGGGGGGGTAATTAAAAAAAAAAGAATATATTTATTTTTTTAATTCTTGTTTATGGTAATTGTACTAATTTTCAAAGTAATACCATATGGCAGGATTCTTCCAGACTATTTAAGCTAAACCAAACAAGAAAGCCTCTCAGAAATGGCTTTCCCAGGACATTTCTAGCTCAATGTCATACAGACAAGTACCCGTTTCAAAAGGCTCAGGTAAGTGTCTGCACTTTTTGTTTGGTAAATCACCCTGGCATCCTAGCTGGAGAAATCCAGACCAGATTCTGGATCAATACTCCATTTCATGATTTCAAGTTTGTCTCCAGTTGAATTTCAGAAGCATATATTGAGTGAAGGATAATAAGTACACATCAACAAAAAGATAGGCACTGATAAATATGAACAGAAGCCTCTATAATGATGCTTCTCTGCACATAAACAAAGTGAATTAAGGTGTCAAGTTGTGAGATACCCACCAAATAGGCTACCCAGTAAGTACCAGAATGAAAAGTACAGCCAGAGGTGGTGGAAAAGAAATATGCAGAAGTTTATAAATATATAAATAGAAAGAGAGAGTAAAAGAAGCTGAGAATTCAGTAGTACAGTGGAACACCCACTGAGTTTGTTTTGAACTAATCCCATCCTTTTTTATTTGTGTTTTTGTTTTTGTTTTTTTTTCTGAAAACAGTGACCACTGATTCTTTCTTGCTGGTCTCTATGCCTCTTATAAGTACTTAAAAAAAAATCAAAGAATTACAGCACAGCACCACCTATGGTTGATAATACTCCTCAGAACCACAGTATTGAGGCATCAGGCTGTGCTCAGAAGAAAGTGGGCTTTTATTTAAAAAATATTAAAGAAAAGCTGAAGGAACAGTAATGGGAGGGGTGTCTCATATGTAAAACCCAGGTTGCAAAATTAATATCTATTTTTGGGGCCATATCCAGGAATAAAACCACACAAAAAGTGCAACCAAGTGAAGTTTATCTAAAGTAAAGGAGGAGGAAAATATTCCCCTGACACAGG
Organism: Pardalotus punctatus; assembly: GCA_013400915.1. Taxonomy (NCBI): domain Eukaryota; kingdom Metazoa; phylum Chordata; class Aves; order Passeriformes; family Pardalotidae; genus Pardalotus; species Pardalotus punctatus. The sequence goes on along the minus strand of VZTX01004820.1, from coordinate 1,012,049 downwards.
GGAAGAGTGAATGCAATACTAATAGGAGCAGTCTCATAACTACAACAGATGAGTCAGGATATCATCACATTGCATCACCATAAAAAATATCAACTTCAGCAAGCCTTGCCACTTCTAGCTGTTAGCAGTTATCCTCTGTATTTTTGGAGGTTTCAATGAAACCATCAACTCCTTAGAAGAAATGTTCTTATACAATAAGCTCAAAAATGGTAAAACCAAAGCCTATTTTACCTAACTGAAAACTGAAATTAAAAAACAACTGTTACTGAAACATGCAGATAATATTCTTGACCAACTCCTTCCTAAGTCACATGCTTTTCCTGCTTTTTCCTTTTCTCCTTAATCTTTTCATTTCTGTCTTTAAGAGGATGTATACACGACACCCCTGGTACTCCTGTCATAGTTGTTGTTTGTAATAAAAAAACACCTCATTCTGTTCTTGCACAAAGAGTTATTTCTTGGTTCACTGAATCATGCCTGCTTTGCTTCAGTGTGAATGAAAGGAGCTTTAAGCTGCTTCTGAGGATACTACAGAGGCAATAACAAACTAGTACAACGGGGTGTACGTCAGACAGACAGACGAGATGCCAATCTGCTCTGGCAGAGGAGGTTGCCATGGAATTACAGATACTTTCTGGATGTGAAAAATGTTATTTTGATGTCTCTTGAATTGGATAAGGAAATATTTGTCAGTAAGTTTGGGACTTACCTCATCAAGGCTTAGCTCTCTAAAGCTAGGTGTGATTCAGGAGACTGAGGGGGCTTCATTGCAGTCTAAAAATTCCTCATGAGGGGATGAGGAGGGAGGGGCAGGCACTGATTTCTTCTCTGTGACAACCAGTGACAGAACCTGGGGGAATGACCTAAAGTTGTGTCAGGAGAGGTTTATGTTGGATATTAGGAAAAGGCTCTTCACCCGGAGGGTGTTTGGGCACTGGAACAGGCTCCCCAGGGAAGTGGTCACAGCACCAAAGCCTAACAGATCTCAAGAAGCGTTCGGACAATGCTCTTGGGCATATGGTGTGACTCTTGGGGATGGTGCTGTGCAGAGCAAGGTGTTGGACTTGATGATCCTGATAGGCCCCTTCCAAGTCAGAATATTATGTATGATTCTGTGTCCGATTCTGATTCAGGCCCTGCCTACAGTGAGTAGAAAAACAGAGACATCCTCAGAAGGTCTGGTCATGTTCATTATTGTGAATACTCAGGTTTGGATGTTTTTCTCAATAGCTTCTCTCTACTGAATACATATAGAAGGAACCTCATCTTGGCCTACAAACCTTATTTTTCATGGTGTGAATTCAAGTAAAATAGATTTTACATTTCACCTTGTTTTATAATGGAATTATTTGGCCTTGTGCTTAACCTCTGAAGGCTAGAGTACAGCAAAAGGGGTCTCAGATAATCATCTGAGGGCAGAATCTATTCATTAGTGACCAGGTGGGAACTCCAGGCTTATACAACCTAAGTGAAAAGCAGCAGCATCTCAAGATTGACATAGGAGTGTAAAAAACTGAACCTCCACTCTGCAAGGTGTAGCAGGATTTGAGTAAAATTTTCTCTGACATAGTTTTGAAAACCTCCCTTGAAGAGAACTTATACATTAGTCATGAACAGACACCAAACAGTAGAATGGCAAACTAATATCTCCTTCAGTTTGGGTCTATATTAATAACATGCCTCGAAATCAAACCTCTTTTCAGCAAAATGGTTTAAATGTAGCTCATCTGAGAGGAAAAAGAAGTTTGTTGCAGAAGTAGCTGTTCAGGTGTGTGTAACCTCTGAGCATGACTGCTGTAGTTCAGCTGTGGGGAAAAATATTTTACTACTTTTGATCATACTAAAAAGAAAGAAAAATCCAGGGAAGGTGACAGCCTTGTTCGTCAAATGAAGACACACAGTCTTCAATTCTGTTAACGATGCCAAGTAATGGCATGCAGAAGATCATTTCAGTGACATAGAGAGAAGAGGAAGAATACTTCTTTTGTTAATTACAACAATTAAATTCTGATGGATAGAACATTTAATGGTACAAAATAATTACAGAAAGATTTCCTAACTTAGTTATTTGACTACTCAAAAATTTGAGAGAGAAGCTTTTCTACTCTGCAGGATGCACTGTTCTATTCCCAAGAATTTTCAAGTGTTGGTAGAGAAGATAAACAAACAGGTGATCTAGTTATCTTAAAATATTTGAGAACAGGAGCCTGAATCAGGGCCTCATGGTATCTAAAAGACTCATGGGAGGTGCTTTTTCAGTTTCCCAGTCATTTCAAGGTGGGAAATGCCCAATTCCAAAAACCAGCCTATTGTGGTGGGAAGTTTATTTACAAGGGCATGTACTGATAGGAGAACGGGGACTGGATTCAGAGTGGCAAAGGGCAGGTTTAGAATAGATATTGGCAAGAAAGTCTTCACTTCGAGGTGCTGAGGCACAGGAACATGTTGTCCAGATAAGCTGTGACTGCCCTATCCCTGGAAGTGTTCAAGGCCAGGTGAAATGGCTCTCTGAGTAGCCTGGTCTAGTGGAAACTGTTCACACTCATGGCAGAGAAGTTTGAACTAGATGGCCTTTAATATCTCATCCAACCCAAACCATTGTATGATTCTGTGACCCTTTGAGATCCAGCAGTAAAAAAGGCAGTTGGAAATGGCTGCCAAGGTACAGTTCCAGTCTGAAAAAAGCAGTGTGACAGGATTTTTCTGTAAGCATTCTTCTCAGATGTTGAGAAATTGGAGAAAAAAGATAAATAGCCTCTCATCAGTCACCTCAACTAAAGAGGGAAAAAATCCATATAGTGTATTCTGAAAAATCAACAATCATATTGTGTTTTTTAATCTAACTCTGAAGTTTTCACAAGGCTAAGCACCACACTTAAAAAAAAAAAAAAATAAAATCAAACGAAACTAAGTAGCCTGAATTTACATCAGGGAGCAAAGTGAAATCTTCCCTGAACAAGTGATTATCAAATTACAGACCTGTCACTACAATTTCCTGAAAGGGTCAGCACCTTCTCTTGTTCCTGACAGACAAAGAAAGTGTGACAGGCTTGATCAATATTTCAGTTAACAAAACAGCTGGCTAATAAGAAGACTTATGACAGACAAAGGTTTGTTTCAAGGCAATAAAATAAATGTTTTTTAAAAAATGTGTTTTAATTTCCTTGTTTTGTTTTCTGTTTCTAACTCATTGAATAGTTTTCATTAATCTGAATTTTCTTTCTTCAACCTTGAGATATGTATATTCAAGACTAAATTTTCAAAGATGTGCAGAAAAAAAAATCAGAAGGCTGTGTAAACTAAAGCAAAAATATTTCTGGTTATCTGTCTGTTGTAAAAGAACAACTATGTTGAAAGGAAATTTAAACCCATTAAATGTATGTCCATGACACTTCCATGTGATGAACCCTCTCCTGTTCTCCCATCTGATTCCTACTGATAAAAACCTGGGGGTTGCAAGGCAAAGTAGGCAGACCTGTCCAGCAGAAGTTAATATCCGTTGTTAAATTATTTTCCTTACATTAGTGCTGTATGAATTCCAGTTGATGACTCTCCACAGAAGCTTGAGCAGTTTTATAATACATGGAAATCTTGTAGTGACTTCTTTTAACCTAGAAGCACCCTACTTTAAAAACCAAATCCCTTTCCTTTAGGTTTCCAGGAACCTCCCATGGATGTGAATTTCAGTTTAAGGCAAATGTAATTGAATCTGACCATTCAAACCTTTCAATCTTTCTTGCTTTGGAAACAAAACTTATTTGTTTCATGAGGGCAGGGTCTCTCAAAATGGAAATGTATGCACATGCCAGTGATGCACTGCAACAAGAAGTGCACTGAGAAACAAGAGCTGTGCAGACCTTGATGATACCCTAAGCCCTGCCTTTGCAAGCTGTTTCCCTGAACTGCTGCCCTTACCAGCGTTTGCTCGGTCACAGCTGGATTTAGAGGACAGCATCAGAGTTCTGCCTATTCTGCCATGCACAAAGAATTCTGAAAAGGATTAGATCGCAGATTTCTCCTTCTGTATAGTCATAACATTTAAAATACCATTAAACCTTTGCTTTTGCTGCTCTGTGGGTTCCCGTACCCTACAGCTTACCGCATTTCAGAGTCTGCAGGGGTTCATATTGTACTCTGAGCTTTGTGTAATGTTGTAATGTTTCCATAAAGCCATTATGGGGAAGAACGTTGCAAGCTTTGTTTTTTATTTTTCTGCAGCAGTTTTGTGTGACACTTATTTATATACCTTATTATGTATTGTAGTCCCTAGTGATCATTTTTCATAGTGATCTAACTTGTCTGGTATTCTTTCCCTGAAGGCTCTAAACACAGCGGCTTTAAATAATCTCAAGGCTTTAAAGCCGAGCTGTTCTGATGCTGCGTTCAGCAGCTAAAGCTTTCCACTTGAGCTATCATCTTTGTGTGTGGAGTGTCAGCTGCAGCTGATGCGACGCAACATTTTATGTGACAAAAGCTGCACTTCTGGGAAGCAGAGCAACCCCAAAAGATGCCTCCTGGCAGTGTCACACGTTGATCTGGATGAACACGCTGGGTCTGTGCATGGGGATGGTTGAACTTCCCTCCACCTCAGCTCCAAACTGGCAGGGATGAGCTGCAACCTTTGCTTTGTCAGAGAATGCTGAACCTGAGTTATACTGACGTGACCAAAACAGTGGTGTTTAAATAGGAGATTGTTCCTATCATAAAATATTTGTGTCCAAGCTTGGTACAAGTAGGTGAAAAATTACCTTACCAAGTGCTCCACTCTAGAAACTTTGCTAATGTCAAATGTATACATATATATACAACATATATATATATATATAAATATATAAATATATATATATATATATAATTTTTTTACAATTTTTAACACACATCATTATGTTAAGCACCTCATGACAAATTAATTCTGGGGAGAAGGAAGAGAGATGAGATGGAAGGGAAAACTGGAGTTTACATTTCAGTGGCTCCTGTTTGTGTTTATGTTCCCACCCCCCCTGGACTTTACTTAATGCCTTGAGAAACCTTTTATCGAGCCAGAAGAATGCCAGCCCCAGCGGGTTATGGTAAGGCTTAGGTTGTTTCATTCAGACTCTCATGCTGATTCAAATTACTTTCTACCACACATCAAAGAAACCTCCAAAATTTGGCATGTTCAAATTACTGTGCTATTTCTGGGTGTTGTTTATTACCATTAAACCCTCAAAGGCTCCAGACTCAATTAGTTGTTTCATTTTATAACAGCCTTTAGCATCCATGTATTCACGCATGAATCCATCCCTCCCTCCTTGTAGATTCTGAGGGCTATTTTCAACAAAACTCCCTCTGAAGTTTATACCCTCAATGGCCTAAATGGGCATGATTTTCGACAAGGAAAATTCCACAGAGGATGCTAAGGACTTCTTCTAATCACTAGACCTCACGTAGGTCTCAGTCTCTCCTTGGAAGACAAACTGCCTCAAACACCATTTATTTTGCTCAACTTTGGTCATAAAAAATGTTGGCAGTTTAAATAACCAAATTGCTTAAATTCCCTGTGATTGTAATGAAGAGATACTGACATCAGTACTGAGCAATTAATTCCTTTCAAGAGTAGGTATCTGGGATATGTAGGATAGATTGCCTGTGGAGGTGCTACATTCTCTGTGTTGGCTGTAGATAATTACCTTCGATGACTAACTTTCATATGGATAAAATTAGATTATGTGTTGATAGAATGACCTTGTATGGGAATGGCAATTTTAAAGCCTATGAGCATTTAGTTGTACAAACAATGAGGTATAAACATGAGACTTTCGTAATAATGCTGGTATTTACATA